>JAQFXT010000606.1:0-30824 GCA_034683725.1 Strigamia crassipes
GAGTTTGGATGGAATTTCTTACATAAAAAATAAACTTGTTTCAAGCAATAAACTTTACTCATCATCAACTACAAATTCGAATTGATGTTTAAGGCCTAATATTTTTTTTTATAGTGTAATCTAATTTCCTCTGGATCTGGTTATTGTTTTCTTTTCTTTTTTTCTCTTTTTTTAAAAGTTTTTGTAATTTACAATTTTCTATATTCTGTCGAGTTCTGGTTTTCACTAACCTTGTCATCTCCAAATTAAATCCATGCATTTTCTAAGAGATGTGTTGATAATTAGTGGCAATTTGTACTCACTAGCAAATGTAAATAAACACTAGGTACATTCATAGTCATTTAAACTGGTTTATCGTTTTTAAACCAGTCTAAAATGTGAAATTTAACATGTGAAATTTGACATTTAGACTAGTTTAAAAGAGATCAACTAGTTTAAATGACTTCCGGAACTTGCAGTTAAACGTGTTTTGTTTTTAAATATCTTGCGCATGCCCACTAAGACTGAAAATAGACTAAATCAGCTGCCATTTCTCGAGTTAGATCGAGACAAGCAGTTAAAATGAATTGTTTAAAATGCTGTTTAGTCTAAATTACATTACGAATGCGCCTAGTGTATCAAAATAGACACAATGCCATGTGTTGACAAGTAAAATGACTAAAACATATCAATGAAATGTGCGGCTGTTACTTAACAATTTTTATTAAATTTAAATTTAAAATTATATATTTTTGAATTTTTTGCACAACATTTCTTGAAAAAAACGTGAAAGATTTCTTTTTTGTTTAAAAAGCAAGAAAAAAAAATCACATTTGCACATTTTAGCAAATAGTATTTGCACATGACTCAGCTTTTGTTGAGTAAATATCTGCAAAATTGTTCGTGGGTTCAAGCTCGCTTGTTTCCATATCTATTTTCATTTATTAGGGCGGGGTACACGCTTTTCCAGTAATGAAAAGGAGGGTACATCAACTTCTTTTTCTTTCGCAATGAAAATCAATTGGACAAACAGCGCCACTGTGTATTCAAAGCAACTACAAATTCCATTACCACTGAAGCTTTTGTCACGGGTGAACATCTCTCGAAATCTCCCAGCTCCAATTCACCTAATGAATTAAAACGGAAATGACAAATCACTCAAACCCAATTCAAATTATCTGCATAAAAAAAACTCTATCAAGAACTAAAACTTCAAAAAAAAAAAAAAAAAAAAAAACTTTTTTCCGTTTTATTCGCAATTTCATTTCACTTCTATACATCACATCCAGAAGAAAAAGAAAGAAAGAAAAATACTCAGGCTCACTCTCCAACTCATTCATAAATTATCAGTATTGGGAATTCTAATGTTTCCTCTTCCTCAACTTCATCCTTTTATTGATTAAATTCTTTTTATATGTTACATTCATTTCAGACATTACAGAGAAAAAAAAACCCTTTTGAAAATGCTAATCTACTCACAGCTGAGACGAAGGAGATGGAGCGGAAACTCCATTTTCCCCTCCCATAAGGCCATCAAGACAAGAGCCCGTTTTGAAGGACAGCGTCGTATTTTCTTGCCTTGTTGGGCGATATTGTGAGCATTTTAAATGCGAAACATTTTCTTGGGGCACATTCCTAATTAGACTCACTTGATTTGATGCAGGTTTAAATAAGCGTCACCAGAGATATGACCCATTTCCATTCTAATAGGTCTGCTCTGCTTGCCACGAAATTTCCCAATGTTAATGAAGAAAGCAGCGTTACGTTATAACGTTCTCCATGGCGCACTTTTGCCATTGCAAAAAAAGCATTTCATTTAACTACTTGGCAGAGTCTCTCTCCTCTTCCTTTCAATTGTGCACAGCTGTCCACTGCCATTTTTTCTCCCTGCCTTGTTGTGAGAGCTATTAACTTAAATTACACTCTTTAAGTTGTTAGACTGGCAGCCAAATACCTTCCTAAAGAACGAGCAGGATAAAAGAATGCAGCGATAAGTTAATTGATAACTTGTTTCTCAAATGAGAATTGTCAAGATGAATTAGCTCAATAACTTTTTTTTTTTCACTCTCTACTACACTTCAAAAGACTTTAATTAAATGTTGAGACGATAAATGCTCGTTTTTTCCGTTACTTTGTATATCCAAGTCATTGTTTACTGTGTTTTCAAGCGTGAAACTCTAAAATACAGTAAAGCATTGCGATACAATCAAAACGAAATAAATTTATGGCACTGGTATAGGAATTATTTTTCATCCGGTCAACAAACAAACAAATGAAGTAGGAAATTGCTTAGCTGCCAAATAAATGTATAGGTGCAACAAAAAGAGATAAAATTGGCATTAAAGCTGCTAAAAACGCCGTAATGAAAAGAGATAAATTAAATTCAAAAATATCTCCGCAAACAACACATGTGGAGGAGTCATTAAAAACTTTATGACATTATCCCAGTTGGTAAAGTTTGTATTCGAAAATTGCAAAAATAAAATTACATATCCAGACTTGTGCATTAAATGCTGAATACAGTGACAAGCAAATCTTAGGAAAAATTTAGCTCGGTATTTATATTACATTAGCATAAATTCCTAGTTAAAATATGGAAAGAAATGCTTTTCTAAAGACATACATTCACGCGAAAGCAAAGGAGGATTTGCACACTTAAATCTGCTACACGTGCTCAATTTCTCTGCATATATATCCCACTTTTGTTTACAATATTGATAAAGCACTCCCATTAAAAGCTCCGAGATCAACGTCGTACACCCATCATTTGATAAGCCCATTATCCCGCTTTATACTTAATTTTTCCTGCACGTGAAAAGGTTTAAAGTACGTTAGTAATTACTGCTAACAATCTTATTTGCAAAATAATAAAGCAAAATTAACTCGTTTAAAAAGCACAGTTGAGATTATAAAATACTTAAACTTGGAGGATTACTGAAAAGTTTTCAGAATTTTAAAATCGTTTCGATATTATAGTCAATTTGTTTTAGTTATTAATCGTTTACAAGTTTATTATTCGCTTAATTGTCATTCATTATGAGGAAATTAAGAAAGCGTTAAAGATTTGTGTAATGAAATACATATTTTATTCCGTGTACTTTAATACAAATCAAACCGAAGTGTTTTTATGTAGTGCTACTTCTGCTTTATTTTGACTTGCAACTCTTTCTTACTATGATCAAATTATTAATCACAAAAAAATTTTAAAAAACATCTTTTGTAGTGAAACGAGAGAGAAGAAGCTATCAAATTAATGTCGTTCGTTTTTAATTACTTTAACGCCCATATATCTTATCTGTTTTAAACAACAAACAAAATAATGCAAGTGAAAAGCAGATTATTGATCAGTTTCCGGTAGAAAACAGAAAACAATAAGTTCAAATAAGTTGATAAAAACTGCTGAAAACTGTGCTGTGTTTTATTCTAAATTGTCAGTTTTCACTGAAGACGACGACAATTTAAAGGCGGCGTTTAATCGGTGAATAAAATCCCCTGATCAAAGTGTTACAAAGCAAGATCAATAATAATTTGCACGTAAATGCAAATCTGATTAATTTTCAATTTTCGCCAAACTTCCCAACGAAGTGTTCATTTGTGTACATGTACGAAGCGGTTTCATCTTGATGACCAAAATATCAAATATGACGCACCATGTTACGCAATTAATCTAGCAGAACTGCACCTAATGAAATTGCACGGTGCGCGTCACGGATCACGAAGAAACTAATTAATGATCGCAACTTTTCCAAAATTTTTCTGCATCTGAAAAGTATAGAAACACACCGAAAACATGTTTCCAACGTCGTGAATTAGCTCCAATCTGAAACGAAACCCACTGGAGATTCCTAACTTAACAACATTTATTAGTTACTTTTATGTAATTAACATCTGATACATATTTAAAGGGACAGTCTGGCTCATTTTTAAATTTTTTTATTTGAATTCTATACCTTTCTTTTTTTTTTATAGAAAAAAAAGAAAAATTTAATTACCTACGCACAAAAATTTAAATTAAGATTAACAATTGTTATGTAAGCTGACATGACAGTCACGTGGTTGAAATAACCATTGTTTATTTGTCGTAGCGCCTGCTAGGCGCCCAATGAGAATAAAGCAGTGCTTTGAGGTGGGAGAAACATCCCTAAATAGAATAGCACTGTCGATTCAGAATGAAACTTGTCTATACAATAGCAGTTGCTGTTACTTTTCCTGGGCTACACCCCAAGAAAAGAGAGAAATAGTTCACATGGGCGTATGGTTTTAAGAAAAAAGAGTCCCATAACAATAAAATACTTTTAAATTGGTTTTTAAACAGAATTAAGAAAATGATTACAACTGTAATTTCTAACAACTAATGCGTATTTTACCTATTTAACATGTGATAGCCTGACTGTCCCGTTAACCATTTAAATCAAATTCTAAAAATGTGAGCAATGAAAATTCCCCTTAAATACAACAAATTAACAAATAATTTTATTTTTTTTTAAATCACAAGAAGAAAATTTCAGAAAAATAAATAAATGTCTTCGTTGCGAAAATTAATTAATTCAAAACACTTTGATTTACGACCTTCGCACGGACAAGAAACTAATGTCTATGAGCTAACCGCCCTCTATGTTTATCAGATTTAAAAACAAAACAAAAAACACACAAACAAGGGTTGCAACAGCTGTTGATGCATGCGTACACACCCCCTTCTCCTATAATTGGTGTTTGTGATACTTTAGACCGAATTTAATAAAGTACCAAGAGAACAGTTTCTATAAGAGCATAGAGCACTTAGGGTGCTTTAAGCCTTTAATAATACAAAGTGGTGTGTTTATTATGATTATTATATTTATAACTAAGTTCTTATATAATGAAATTTCCTCTTTAAAAATTCTAATGTATTACCTAACTTTTTAGAAATATTTCGAAATTATTTGTTGAAAATGTGCAAATGTGTTGACAAACTTCCGTCAGATCACATAATTGTCAAATATAGATCACTTTTGTTATCGCTCTAGCAACATTACACAAAAGTATCGATTTTATTTCGTAGGTTGGATGAACTCATATTGAAAATATTTTCACAAACATAGCTACTTACATCCATCGGGTATGCGAATTTCATAAGATATAAGCCCCAGCTTTTCAATTGTCGTGAGAACCGATTAATCTGATTCAGGTGATGATGAAAATAAATAAGCACATAATATGGCAACAACAAAAAAATAAAAAATAAAAACGATAAAAATAAACTTAACCGTCAACTGCCAATTCACACCACGAGCACTCGAAAAGAAACGCGAAACCACCTCGGAATTCAATACGCCAACCATTTTACAATTCGCCATAATCACTCCATTTACGTATTGTAAATGAAGCACTATTCAAAAAATATTTGCTCCAATTCAAACACATCATTTGATGTGGACATTTGTGAAGCTTACGACTCAAATATATGCAACATTTGTTCGCTAATCGATCCGAGCCGTTGTCATTAAAGTTTGTTTCCATATGTATAACAGGAAACAGCGAGTTCGGCATTGAATTCATGAAAAGCAAAACTCCACTTAGTCTCGACGTAACGTAATAATCAGATGCCATCAGTCTACTTGTCACATCAAAGGCGAGCAGCTGTCGACTCTGTCACAATCGTAAAGGGTCAGAAATAAATACTGCAATCTTTCTCCTGTGTTTCTGCCAGGCATTGCGTGCACAATAGATCCGCCTTCTTCACCCTCCTTTAGTTGTTCTCTACTTTTCATAACGGAAGAGAAATAGCAGAGAGAAACTCTCGTTGCATAATTAATTCGCGTAAATAACAGCCTTTAGCTAACAAAAGACAAGCTGCAATTTTATTTTTCATTTTGTTTTCGTGTTTGCATCTTCATGTATTTTACAAACGGCTCCGAAACAAAGAGAATGTTTTAAAAATTAATTGACTTTTTTTTTTTCCTTCTTCGTGCACGCTTTAGTTTTTACATTCAATATCATTTTTAATTTAATATTTAACTAAATTATTATTGGGACGTTAGTCATTTGACCCCACATCGCCTCCTGGCGACAATTTGTACAAACTGTCAAAAAAAAAGATTTTATTTTTATTTTGCTTCATCACTAATTTGCCCATCGGTTTAATGAAGAAACGATTCATCCGTAATAGTCAAATAAGTGATTTACGATGGTAGATCTCAAGACACATCCTAAAAAAGGTGGCTCACATTGTTTGCAATCGATCGATCGAAACCCTTGGGAGTGATAAATTACTTAACAAACGAGATCCAGACAGCTGACGCCTCTTTCAATCTCAACACCGTCCTTTGAACATGCGCATCAAGTTCAATAGAAGCTTACAAAAAATATATATATATAAAAAACAACAATATTTTCTCGACTTTAAGTGTATACCTTCTACCAAACGTGTATCTCGGTTTCCGCAAAATTAACACGAGGTCAGGAAATTGTTGTGCGCATGCTCACTTGTTAAATTTGCATTTGTGGAGTCGGGCTTATTTAATATACCGTATTCTTTCGAATAAGAGCCGCGGCTCTTATTTAAAACAACCGTATCACTGCATTTTCATTAAAAAAAATCAAAATAAATGTCTAATACCATCGAATTGCAGTCAACTTCAAATAATAGCCGCGGCTACTATTCGAGGGCGGCTGCAATTCGAAGGCTCTTAATCGAAGGAATACAGTAAGCATCCAAAAAACAAATGTTCTGTTTTATAAATTTTTTTTATTAACAAACAACGTCTTATATCATGCTTATTGTTATTATTAATAAAAACCTTAATTAATTACCCTAAATAAACAAGTATGTTTACATTATTAAATTGTTTCCAGAAGCGTACGCACAAAAAAAGATTAAAATAAAACTTTAAATTTAAATAAATTTAAAAAAAGCCAATAAAATGCTCCATTCAAATAAATGCAACGCAGTGAAGCCAAAGTTAAACATTTATATTTAAAAAAGTAAATTCATAAATTTTTTATTTCCTGAAAAAAAAAATTATGACGAAACAGCATTTATAAATTCGCATACATATTTCAGTTTAAACGTAAACTGTTTTTACAGGAATTTTTACTTTTAAATGCCATACCAAATGTTTTCAGTCGAACGAGAAAAATGTTTCGAAATTTTATTTAAAAAAAATTAATATTTCATGAATTGAAAATTCCATACATTCCTGAATGTATACAAAAAATTACATTTGATTATTCAGGTTGGTCGTTGCTACGACGATGTTTATTGTTGATTTCGTATGTTTACCGATCTAAATTAGTTCTCTTTTTCTAATAAAACCGCAATGATTTATGACTCGAATTTCAAAAACAAAACTTCAATAAGAAACAACACAATTTACGAAAAAATAATTGTAATCCGCCAACATTATCACGATTATGCCTGCGTAAACCCTTACAATTTACATCGAGCAAGTTGTTGCACCACATTAAATGACCGACAGCCCACACCCCTGTAACATCAACCAAAACATACGGTAAATAATTCAGCGTTTATTAACCAAGAATTATTTCACCCGAGTAAAAGAAAAATTATAGCCACTTATTCACCAAGGATACGACACTTACGGTCAATGTCGTGTGCCCCATTGTCAGAATATGGCACGCAACATTGACATATTAGGGCCTTAGTCACTATTCAAAGGGATGTTTAGAACCATCTATTTCCCTCAATGACTAATAATGCAATCATTAAATTGCCTAATGATGACCATTATAAGGTTGAAAAGCTTTATTGTTAAATTAATAAACCAAATTTTCGTATAATCGAATATTAACAAGCCAAAATGATTCATCGTGTGTATAGAAGTTGGAGTATAGATCCGTTTATTCGTTCACTCCATCGCAAAACAGGCGAAAGTCAGTCAAATCACGTTTGATATGAGGATTTCTGTCTGCACATGTCAAAGAGAGTTGGAAAAAGACGAAGAAAAGATGTGGATTATAGGAGAACAATATCCCATAAAAATGAAGCGTCAACAGCGAGGTTTGCATGCAGACGATGTTTCGAGTCAAATGCGGGAAGTGTTGCGCGCCTTTCGTTGGTGGTCAACAGGAACAGGTTGAGAAGGATATGGACAGTCGATTCAATTGCAACACAATAGGCGAGAAAGGCATTGCTCATCGCTAAGGATTGACTGCTGCTGACAGCATACAGAGATAGGACGCAAGCCAACGTGAATAGTGTCAAGTCTCAATGCTGCTGACTTGAAAAGGCGTTGCGAATGGTGAATGAAAGGTCAGCGGTTTTATAGAAAATAAAATGTTTACTTTTTAGTTTTTTATCTGTCACTTCTTTCAGCAACTCATGTTCTCTCTCGTGTTTCTAAAGAAAAAAATACTCTTCTTTTTTTTTCAGTAAACAGTTTTAAATTTAAAAAATTTACTAATCAATTTCGCAGAATTATTTTCCTGATTTGCACCACACCCAATAAAAAATTAAGTCTCTTTAGAAATCTTAAATTGAGATGTTTTTTTCTGGTGGGTGAACACGCATGAAGGCGGTTTTTGTTTGAAACCATTAATTACAAGTCTGTGTGTTTGTAGAACTTCTAAAATCTCGTAAAACTTTTGTTATTGTTATTATTATTATTACTAGCATACTATAATAGAATTCTTTGCTAGAGCCAAGCTGAGTGCAGAGAAATAGATTGAGTTACATGAGACGACCATTGTCAAGATTTATAAATCCCAAGATCTTATCGATCTTATTGATTTTAATCATGTTTGATGTTAGAAATCAATCCGATTAAGTGAATAGAATGATTTTTTTTCTCCACAAAGTGAACTCCCTCTAGACAGGGCATACTAAGAACAGGGCACCGCTCTAGACCAGACAAACTTTGAGACCCAAACCCTTCTAATAACTGCAGAGCCGGCTGGAAGTTGTGGGGCTTGGAAAAAAGTTATTAATGGGGCCCCAAAATATCTACAAAAAAAAAATTTTTTTTTATCAAAAAATTGTATAATTTTATTACGAAAACATAAATAAAAATTATTCCATGCCCAGTTTAAATGATCGCCCGGTCTAAATAGTGTCTCCCTGGAAACCCGGCGTCCTCTAGATCGGGCGCTATTTCCTGGACTCGCCTATGCCCGGTCTAAAGAGAGTTCGCTTTACTCAATTTTTAAAAAAAATCAAGATGTTTAAGATTCAAAGATTTGAATGTTCCATCGAATTTAAAACGAATGTCGGTTCAGATCGACAAACAAAGAAGAACTTGAAATAGGAAAAAGTGAGAAAAATGTGAATAAGAAAAGGAAAAAAAAAAAATAAGATGTAGAAAATTGTCGCCTTTAGAACCACGAAATCTCTCGAGGTGATTGATGGTGGTTCAAGTCCATTGTCCATAGAAAAGTAACATTCAATTCATTCACACACTTTCCAAAGTCGAAGAAAAAAAATACCCAACGATATTTCTGCAAAAGAAATGATTAATCCAACAACATTCCTTGATCCCTAGCACATTTTTTTTTTTTTAAATCTTAACTTGCAAATATTAATTCTAATTTCGGATTTATTCCATCACTAACTTCCGTCACCATAACAGGCACATTAAAGTAGACTACATTTAACTGCTAAATTACCACCATCAAGTCACCAGAAAGCATAATTTATTTAGAAAAGCGCACCAAAGCCGATTATGTAGAGAAGTCATTAGAACAAACTCCCGCACAAAACTTTGTCCTTGTCGAGAATTACAAAGTGACAGCTGCAATGAAAAGCCACAACAAACAAACTGTAAACTCATCTCAACACAAATTACAACTGACCCCTTTCCTGCCTATCATCAAAATTCCAACTCCGCTAACGAGCTTAGTTTTTATAACAACCGACGTAAACAAACGATCGCTCTGAGTGGAACCTCTTCGTGACAGGTGTCCACCAGAGAAGCCTCATCTTGCGTGAAAAGACATGCGCAAATCAGACATTGCTGATCCCATTGCACTTTGCCTCCTGGTATTGATGAGCTTAAGCTTCTATCAGAGACAAACCCTTCCCTTGTTTTGGCTTGGGATTAAAGGCTCCCATTGGCACACTCCTGTGCGTCCGTCATTAATAACGAACAGGGAAAGGAAGCCCCGATGGCGGCTGCTCCTCTCGCTATTAATCACCAAAACCTTTCGAATAATTCCTGTCAAAATTTCCATCGCCTGCCAACAAACAATGGTCATCACGTGACGAGCCAAAACTACGCCGTAGAGGTCAGTGCCAATCAGTGACCCCGATCGTTTCATTGTTTATTCTCATCGTCCGCTGAAAAGACATGCTTGCTTTGCTTTCTTATCGCAACTCTTAAATCCGAACTGTTTTCCAAAGTGAAAATTTATTCCAAGAAGGCAGCTAGAACTATAACTTCTCATTTATTTACCCAATAAATTGTTTCTAAGCTGAACAAACTCGCTCCTTTACGAACAACTCCCCCTTCCCTACCCTTATTGCTGTTGAACTTATTTATACAGCTGCTCTGTCTTACACGCAGGTCAAGCTTGAAGCCAACCTGAGAAAAAGGTCTGTACTACCTTTTTTTCTTTAGAAATCTGCACTCGTAAAATGGCGAATGGCACTGTTTACGAGTTAGAAAAGTTGTTACGATACCCTTAGGTTTGTACGGACAAATAAACGACCCCAAACTATTCAATACGAACCAATAATGTTGATGTGTTACTTAAAAAGCACAAAAACAATTAAAGATTATTATTCTTTTTTTTAAATATTGCACTATGGACGCATAAATAGCTACATAGTCATTATTGTGGTTAAATCTCTGCTTGATTTCTCACTAAAATTAATTATCGCAATAAAAAACATTCTATCTAATGATAAGCAAACACACGCCATTCAAATTGCCTCAAAACCAACATGAAACGAGTCGAGAGAAAAAAAGGACCACCGCTAATAAAGAGCCGCTTTGTCACTGGACGATACCGTATAAATGTAATGGACTATAAAAGAGACATCAGCTTGCTTCTATCACTTTGGTCAAATCACCAGACAAATTGTGATAGATTTGTTTCGACCCTACAACCGCCTTTCACGGCCTCATCTTCCCAAAAAACGCCAGACAATTAAATAGGAGTTTGTGAAACTGCTAAGCTATAAACCGTTATCGTGAGTACACCCACTCATTAACTTGTTCTAATGAGCGGGGTTGTAAATTTGCCGAGTAAAATGCAACAACAAACAGAAAGGATGTAATGATGGCAAAGGACAATCATCAATACTCTAGAAAAACGAGTGCAAAAAATACGTTTTTATTTATTTACTCATTTTTTCTTTTTACTAGATTCAATCGAATGTCCTAATTTTTTTTAAAGGCCTAAAGGGTCCACCAATCTTGCAATCGAATTGGCCGTTGGGAAAAGTGCAGTTAACGAAGAGGGCGCTCTACTGTATTAATCAAATCAGTGCAAGCGGACAAGTTAAAAAAAAATATTAAAAGAAAAAACACCACCATGGTAGACTGAAGAAATAAATTTATTTTTTCTTAAAGAATTTTGTATTTTATACCTGCCACAGCGCCACCAAACAAAAAAAATAAATAAATAAAGTACAAATTCTAGATTTTTTAAAAATATTTTTTATTTCTTTATTTCTAATATAAATGTTTGAAATAAATATTACCAAATAATATAATAAAAAAAGTTTGAAAACTTTTAATTTAATTTTATTTCTATTTTTTTTTTCCATCATAAAAAGTATAATCAAAATCGGTGCTGCAGATGATATCCTCTAGCAACTCAAATTGAACCCTCGACGTAAAAACAACGACCACAAGGAATGGATTTCCAATCAAGTACGCATCCAGCTGAGACACTAAACCTTGGGCACATCAACTGGCGATGGCGAGTCAAAGATCTACCTTTTTCCACCCACGACTCTTATAATTACCAAACACCACTTTTGCACATAAAACAAACAGTAAAAAAAAAATAAAAATTCAATCGAATACACAAGAGGGAGGCCGGCAATACTTTTCTTCCTTTTTCGTACAACGTATGATTATTTTGCCTCCGCCCTCGTACAAAATGCACATTGAACGCCCTCAGGAAGCAAAATGTACGCTGCGTTCCCCTTATTTCAATCAATACAACCCATTTTAAATGCAGTCTTTCAGCCAACTATATATGGCAGTAAATAGTAATGCATATGGCTAAGTAATAAGCAGGAATATGCACAGAAGAACAATGTTGCGCAGTTGCCAAACTGACTAAGATCAAGCAAATAAATGGGAAATGGAACGATCAAACCGCAGGAAATTCGCAGTATTATTCACAATCAATTTAGCTCATTTTTAGCATCATGAACAGGTTGATTGTGCATCATGTGCATTGCCGCTGATCAGATAAGACCTCGGATTTCATCATACGATGATGCACATGTCATAATGCAACATGGTTTTCAAAATGTGAGCGACGGTTGCGATAACGGTGATTATTCAACATGACAGCATGCGTAAATACTGCATTGGTAACCGATAAATTGAGCACAAAAAACATGCATCTTAATCTTAAAAATAAATCTCGAGTGCCTGATACATCTTTTTCGACCTAGATTTATGTGAGTGATTAACTGAGTAATATCCAAAACGATTATTTCTTGCGACAAATATTGAATCTACGTTTGTTGAAAGCAAAAAGCGCTAAAGTGCATGTAGCGGATGTAACGGATTTACCTGTGGTCTGTCTTGCCACTGTCCCTATGACATTACTAGCAGCTGTCTGAGAGCGAGCGATATTTTATTCTTCTCAGGTCTCCAGCACCTAGAGCCCCAATTAACTTAAATGCGTCTCCAATACATTACCGCCAGGGGCCCAAAGTTGTCTAAATCCCCCGTTAAATCCGACCCACGATAGGTGGCTCTCTGCGCAGGTTTTTGGAAATTTTACCAACACTTATCCAGCAATTTTATTGCTTAATTATGTAACGTAATAAATTAAATCTTATTTGTCTGCAATGGTGTTAGTTTTTTTTCGTGTAATAAATGTATTATATACGGTATATATAACCGTGACTGTATATAAACACAATAAAAGCAAACAACAAAAAATGAGATTGGCTCGCACATAAAACCAGATCCATATCAATAAATAAAGGCCAAGTAAATATTGATTTATTTGACTTTTACCACTTGTGCACCAGAAAATAATAGTAACAAGTACAATCCCCAATGGCTTTGGAAGGTGTTATATCATACCACTGACACCACTAACTCCTTCTGCTTTCATTATTTTCGAACGATTCCGGTTGGCCATTAATCCGATCATTCCAGTGGAATTCCCACCATGCTGCAGTATTGAAGTCGTATTCTTCCTCTCGCCCTAAACGCCCTCTCCGTTTATACGATCCCTGGTGGCAGCTGACGGTGGTTGGTAACAAGAAACTTTGCTAAAGAAAGCACAAAGTGGAAGTAATGTCAACAGACCAGCAGCGTTAAAAAAAGTGAAATAAAATAGATAAATAAAATAAATGTTAGCAGAAATCAAACAGAAAGCAAATCTATACAACTCAGTGGAAAAAAATATCTTCGCTCTTCAGGTTACAACTCAATGAAAGACTTAACCGAGAGGATTTCATCAAAAATACAAAAACAAATATCCTGTGTTTTTTAAGCCGATCAGCCAATATTTGTGATAATAAAATCCTCCTGGAAGATTAATGTCAGTCCCATAAGCTCCCATAAAATCGTTACACAGCAAAATCTACAAAGTCATTGTATTTTATGGAATATAAACAGATGCAAAATTTATTATTATTTTTGTTTTATTTATGAAGACCTCAGCAGTGATTGACTGTGGTTGGAGACAAATAAAAATGTAAACAAGGAACTCGTTTTCTTATTGAATTTGATGATTCCTTGTTTGTGCATAACGGTACACAGGCAAGTCATTGCTTTCATTCGATTTTTATTGGGAAAGAAGTGATTGACGGCCACATATACTTGCTAGTGCCCCAAAGACAGCCGAGTTCTATGATGGCCGGAGGAGAACGCAGGGACATCCAATTTACTTTTTGATTTGTTCACTGCTCTATAATGAAGGCAGCGCCAATACAGCAGACATAGTTCATCAGGCGTGCTGTTGGTCTGTCCAATGCAATCTATGCTGTGTTCCACGGGCAGAAAAATATTTTAATGAGATTTTTCTTGGTCGCCTATTCATCGCTCACCAACAACAACGAGTCGGATTCATCAGAAACGGCACAAAGAATCTCTCTTTTCAAATCACTGCAGACAACATTTGGAAAATATGTCTCGACGGTAAATAACAAAGCCGGCCACAATGGAGGGTGCAGCGGGTGCTAAGCACCCGGGCCCCGGACTATGCTTGAGACTCCAGATAAATAAATAAAAAAATAAGATGAGAACGTGTTTTTTCAAATACAATTTTTTTGTTTTTTTTATTTAGGTTCTTTATTATTATTCAGATTTTTTAGGGCCCAAATTATTTGCGCTCAAGCCCCTCTTCTGAAGAAGGCCGGTCAATTGTTTATAAATTGTTAGTGAAAGTGCTACAGAGCAGGAACCGCATAATTCTAATAACACCCAGGCCCCGTCTTGAAGCAGGCCAGCCCTGGTATGTAGTTCTGTAGTTTTATATCTTCTTTATACGTGAACAGGCGCCATCATGATGCATGCTTTCATATTGATGGTGGGTGGTGTAGTTGTAACATAATGGCATCGTAATGATGTCACATACGCGAGTAAATATCTGCATGTTGGTTACTTCTCTCAGTTCAGCCAGTTTCCCTAATTTGCATCTGGTAGCATGTGTTTGGTGACAAATGTCACCTAGCTGAGTGAAGCAAAGTTTACAAAGAAAACGATAAGTGTCATTCTAAAGGAATCACAAAAGAGACGCTTACCTGCAGCCAATCAGTGCGTCTAATTACCTAAAATCAACTATTTTAAATAATAATTTGTTCATCTATTTTTGATACAAACTTTCGCGTGTTTCGTCATCTTTCATGTTCGTGCAGAAAACAAATAAAACGAATTAATCACATTGGCAAATACGCTTGTTGTCCAATTTAATCTATTAAAATCCACTCGTTAACTATTAATGCAAATTTTAATGCAATTTTCGAACAGATTAATACATGTAATTTTAATTTGTTAGTTTTCTACCTGTCCAAATTCACCATTCATCGCATTAACATTTGAGATCTTTAAGATTTAGCCACATTGAAGGGATATACGAGCTTAAAAAGAATTCCAAAATGAAAAACTGATCTTTAAGTCAGATTGTGCCAGCACTAGTATTGAAATATTACTTCATTACATTTTAATCTGTCGCTGTCAATCACAGAGTAATAAATTCTGAAGGTATGTAATTAATAAAGAGAGATTTGCCTTGATGCAATGGGCAACATCACGTGACAACACAATCAAATTATTCACGTGTGCACAATCAATTGGATGCTTACTCTCGTTTTAGTCGATGCTTTGCAAACTAAAACGACAATCGACCGGGTCACAAATGGAAAAGTTTTTACCAAAGACTTGCAGCCGAAGACAAGTCATCCGGCCATCGAATTTCCTGCCTGCGTCCTCGGATCGGTCAAGCGATCAAGCGGCATTTCGTCTTCTTTGATCGTTTCAGTTCAAGTTTTTACTGGCGAGAAAAAATTTCTTCCCGCCTTCAGATGAAAAATTAATTCCTACGATCGATAATCAATTACATACAACAATTTTAATACAGCCCGCATAAAAAAAAATTATATTTCTACTTTACAATAGCAAAAAAGTATATTTTTACACCGAGAATTTTGGACGTCCACCTTAATTTAGCATATTTCCAATAAAATATGCTAAAACATTAAATATATTCATAAATCAAAATCAAATTTCATTTTAAAGCCGACGTTAATGTGAACAAAGATTGTAAAAGTATTCTACGCAGTGAATAAATTAACATAAAAATGATATCCAAGTCAAATATGTCAACAGTCATTAAACTCAACGCGCTACACAACTCGGCTAAAACACATACACACACAAAAAAACTAAACCTTTATTGGAAAATAAAATACGTGATGAATATGACAGTTCATTTGCATTCAACGCACAACACGGTGCAAAACGTGCTTGCCAACTAATGCAGAATGATATTCAATCTCACATCAACAGTGTATAACATAAACACCAACTTGCTTTTTCTGCCTAATTAATTTTTAAATATCTTTATATAGTAGCTGACTAGTAAATGATGCCAATTACTGACTTCAAAGTGTGGCCTCATAATAATGAACACGTTGCCCCCCACAGGGTGCATTGAGAGATTAAAATTCAACGTTAACCTAGAATTAGAAAGTAAAACCAACGGTCAACCAATTACAATATAAAACACGGTTCTTGAAAACCACTGCATTTAATGAGAACATTTGACTATTTGAAAAATGGTGACAATTTTCGGAATTTAATCTTCTTCGAGGTCAAAAAATGTTTGTGCCTGCATCTGACCAGTGCAAATATTCTCCGAGCACACAATTGAAACAAACAACGTAAGTTAAGCAATGCTACTCTCCATTTGTAACGTTCAACGAAGCAGCAGTAGATAATAACAAACAGGAGCAATAGAAATACAAATTCCGAGCATGCATCAACCCTTGTGAAATTATTGATGCAGTGCCAAGAAAAGGAATGCAGCCGTGTGTATTCCTTCTACGACTGAAAGGAAATCAGGTGCAAAATGCTCCCGCCTGCCATGTTGATTGATCGAAAGAAAAGCGCTGCACCAATTTTCCTCCTTCGTGAAACCACCCCCTTTACTAGTGTGGAACAACTGGCATCCGAGGCAGAATGTAGTGAAACAAACACCATCATGTGAAATCACTACTTGCCCAGTCCACCCACCGACTTTGCAGTAGAACAATCCTATTGGATCGATGTAGGGTCGATGCCAGGTATATGTGGCCACAAGCCCCCTATGGCACATGTGCAGACTGCTCAATATCAACTCACTCCATGCATGGATTCCAACTATGGATTTACCACACAAACACATTACAAAGTGCATTTAACTTTTTCCCTTCCGCTCAAACATGAATTTTTCCACGTGAATTATGGTCCAAGTCGTTAAGAAAGTGGGCGTGCTTCTTCGTGACGCAATGAGTCCATTTTTCCTCCAACAAAAGATGAGAAAAAATATATATTTAAAAAAGAAAATACATTTCGCATAAACCCGAAGGAATATAGTCGAAAAGTCAATTACTTTGGAAATTGCCCGTTCGCCTAATAACCAGATGGTTATTAATCATCGCTAGTGGTGATCAACAGCCACGATTTCAACCCGTGGGTCCACCAAAAGGGCATGACACGCTTTTGATGGGCCTGGATGATGATGAGTCAAGGCAACGAATCCAAAGGGAAATCAAAATAAGTTACACACAAAGTATTAATTACTTTCGTAAAACCATCTCTAATGCCACTAAGAGCCCGTTCTTAGCACGTGCAGGCGACGGTCCCTTCACAACATTCTTGTTTACTCCATTACTCCCTTGGGATCGACACGACCATCGGCATTTTTATTTCCCCATTATCTTCTCAATCCTTGCGACCAGAAATTCGAGAAACGTTTTGTTGCGCTGCCCCTGAGATTTACCGATAAACACACATTCTCACTCGAAACGAAACGAAATTTGTTTGACACCCATAATTAGAAATTAATTGACGAAACTATTGTGATATTCACAATACAATACTACGGAAACCCGTTAAAGCTTATCAAAAGCACATAATGAAGAACATAGCTAATTAAGCGCATATTGTTTACATTTATATCCAAATTTCCATCAAATTCTGCACCACTAGCAACATTTTCCCATTTCCCCCACTGTTTTTACTCTTTTTTTAGACCCCTAGCTCGGCAGCGTTACATACCAACTGATTAGATTTCTTCCCCCACATGGCAGACACAGACTTGACGCTCCATCACGCAGAAAACTTGACCATCAAACATTTTATCCAGAAGGAAATTGACGGTCTTACTCATAGATGATTTCACCAGTGAACCGTGCGATTTTGCCTTGCGCCAAATCCCATCCAATTTGTGGCCACGAATACTTTGCTTCAGTGGTGATTCCAGCGTCACCCTATTCATATTAAATGACGATCTTTACGACACCCACAGTTCGGTGGACCAAAAGGTCTTTGGCCAAACGCTGTAGAATATGCAGGTAATAAATTGGAGTCCACCCAGCATTGCTGACCCTCGTGACCAGAAAACGCGCAGAAAGCATCGACCATGTGCGAAGACATAAATACCAGAACCTCGCTTATGATACAGGAATTTATACCCGGTTCACTTTTGAAGAACGACCAGCTTGACTTGACAAATATATCATGCATCATAGTGTCGTCTTTGCCCGACTTATTAGAAGTGAGCAGAGCAGCTAAAGCGAAAGAAATAAAACTTTTAACGCGGCAAGTGATCCCCACTCGTTCTTAATTTACTTCTTTTAAATATAACAGATAAGATTTATTCGGGGAGGCTAATGTGGAATGTATTTTGTGTCTGTATCAACGTGACTCGGTCAATTGGGGCGTCCCCCGGTCAGAGCACGAGTTGCTTTTCAGCAGGAAAAAACATGTGGCAAACGACTCGTAAATACTGTCTTAGGAGCTGTTAATACTAGCAAGGGATCTTAAGAAACCAATTCAAAAGCTGAGATTCTTGCCTCTCGAGACGCGTAATTAAAGTCGCTCCAGTTCATTACAGTGTTCAGCACCTCTTCTTCGACGTCGTCAACAAACAAAATTAGACTACAGATTAAAAACATAAGAGGTATTTAGAAACTGTTTTGTGTGTCGCAGTTTGAGCAACTTAAAAACAAAAAAAAAAACTCGACACTTCCCATAAATATGTGAAAATTAATAATAAAATATTTAAAAATGGAAAATGAAAAATAAGAAGAAAAAAGGATCAAAGAGGCACAGTAGTAAGTATGCTACAACGTAAAGCAACTACTTGGCACCGTGTTATAGTTTGTTTGTTTAAAACTAGTTTCAGTTTGTAAAATTTGTAGAAGTGTTGCTAGTATTATTTGATGTAAGAATAGTGCGTAAGAAATGTATTTAATACGTTGCGTACAATATTTCACAGAACGTTCATTTCGTTGCATTGTCTTTATTTGATTTCTATATTTCTCTTTTTGCGCGTTTTTGTGCGTATTATGTCTCCGAAAGGTTGTTGGTGTTGCTGGATTTAATACCCCCTACCCGGTGAAAACAAAGACGTAGAACGGAAGTAGTTTTACGTCAAGTGTATGTGCTTAAGACCACACGATAGAAGTAACGCTTCTACGTTATTTTCATTACACTTTCGTATCTTTTCCATCAGGTTTTCAAAATCACTGCCACTCCCTAAAAAGCATCACTTCAAAAATGATCGTAGTTATACTTAATGGTTACAACTTTTAAGCTGAGACGTTACCTCACCTTTAAAGCATTCAAAACACCTGAGAATGTCAACAAAGCCCAGCAAAGTTTATGCCCGTATAATCCTCAAGATGCATTCAACTCGAATTGTGACATGCCCAAACACTAAAGTCAAAATGGAAATTCCAAGCATTGAGTTGGAAAAGCATTTGATCCGTGCAATGTTCCCTGCAGTTTCCCCCTCTCCAGCCTCACATGGAAATTTGCGCCGATTGCAATCTGCAGGCACATGTTTGACAAACCGTACACCGGTTATATGGAAATGCCGAAGAGTGATAAACAAAACGCCTTTACTCAGTGACCCCTGAATGTTGGAAGAGAACACCCGAGCTGTGATTGTCCGTGACATACCTAGTGATCGATACGTAAGCCTTCTTTCTCTAGATTTCTGCTGACGCCCCTGAGATTTTCATTTCATATGAAAATCCATCTAAACGCCGATGGGGACACGATTCGATATCAGAATAGTTTTACAGAGCAATATTGAGCCTCGTTTCAATTTCTTTACATCTTTAAGTCGTCAAATGTTTTATTTTGTCTTTAATTTATCACGACTCAAATGACAAGCAATCATCAGAATTTCCATCACTAATAACAATTCGTAAAAAAATAGATGGAGGAAGATTATTTAATTAGAAAACGTGCAACATGTCAAAATGTAATTAAAAACGATTCCTTTCCATAACATGTTTCACATTTCTATCTTTCTTCCACTTGAAGTCGACTGCAACTTCGATTGCGCAATATTTTGTGTACGCAGACGAAAAGACACGACTTGAAAGAAAGAAAGAGAAAAAAAAGAAACAAGAAGAAGAAAAAAAAGAAAAAAGAAAAAGTAAAGTAAAAGTTTGCAAGGCGTCTACTTTACGAGTCGCCAAGGGAAAAGGTGCAATTGGAAATTCGCTGTCAGCACGAACAGCATAGGATCGGTCTTCAGAGGTGTCTGCAGTAGATACTCGGCACTCTACTAAAACAAGAGACGCTTCCATTTTCACCATCAGCAAACCAAACCTAAACAAACATGGTGTTAAAGCTGACACCCAATAAAAGTAGTGATACTTTTATTTAATGTTTATACAGAGTATTCAATCATTAGTGCATTAGTCCCCAGTTAACCTGGATTATTATAGAGTCGAGGTCGAAATAAATTCTAATCCGCAATAAACAATTGAACCAGATTAATGTAGGCGATAACAAACCCAATTGTACGGCCGTAACAATAGCTGCAGCTTGTTTATGTGCAATAGGAAATTGTTGTCATACATCAAATTCGCATGCCAAGAGTGATCTGGATAATCCAGATAAAGATCTGCACTTTGTAGATTATTTTGGCATTAAACACAAAAAATAGACTTCTCTAATCAAACGCGATTAGAATTTTTTGGCATGTAAACACCACATTTAGATAATTATACTGCCATATGATGGCTTCACTGCTTAGCATCATGCATCAAGACAAGCATGTATTTTGGATTAGCCAGATAATTTGTGCATGTCAACTCGGTACACTTTGCGTGGGATCAGTTGATCCAAACTTCCTGCTGAGTCGTGAGTCCTATAAACAATGAATCCGCTTTCTCCACACTGGATGCTCGCTGCCACACACAACAGCCGCATTAAAGGTTACAACCTGATTAATTCTTAACAATTCCTCAGTTACTTTTATGGTGAAACTTTTATGTGTAGACTCTAAAAGCCAACTTACTTACTTATCAACTGAAAGCATCTCGAATTGAGAACAACATCTGCGTTCCGTTCTTAAACTTACTTATTTATTTTATTTTTACATGAGAAAAAACCAATTCAATGAAAAGTTTGCACCACTGCTTTAAGCTTGCCATCGCAACGGCAAGATTTAAGTTTAATGGCGTGGCTGAAATTTATTGTGTAATTAAAGCAACTTTAGTGCATTAAGCTTGTAAAAATCTTAGATTCCAACCTCTTCGCGCGTGGAATCTGATAAACTGTTCGTACGCATGTGTGTATGGTATGCACATATACCCATTCGATTAAAAAATACATTGGAATTATGTTTCAATGTGTTACAATGTATTTTGAAATGATTTAAGTTTCTCAATATATTTTTGCACGCTATTGGTTTGCAACTACATTTTGTAAAACATATTACGAAATGCGTTATTTAATCTACTTGAATTCCACAAAACGCTATACATTTTGAAATACATTAATTGTGCAAATCTAAAACTACATTTTAAAATATATTTCTAAATCATATATTTTGAATTATATCGATAATTTTATTTAAATTGTAATCCATAATTTTTTAATTTAAAAAAAAAAAAAAAAAAAAAAAAAAAAAAATTTATACTTCATTAATGTGTTTATTTTGTTCTAAAATATTTTTCAAGCCAAGCACTTTCACGCTTTTGTCATTCCCATCAGCCTTTATCTTATTAAATCGAATTACCTTAATTTGATCAAATTAACATTGCTCCCAACTTCAAATACACAGATGAATGAACTTAGTACCTCTAACGTCTTTGTATTCCAGCCCATTCATCTTGTTTGCTCGTTAAAGTGTCAGACTGAGCTCTTTTGCCCTCGCGTACAACAATACGCACGCAATATATGGGCAGCAATTTGGCCCGTGTCATAATGTAGAAAGATAGTTCTCATTGCAATAAATTATCCATAGAACCCCCTTCTCATCCACCTTGCCATATGCAAGAGCAATTTGTAAATTTAAGTGCATTTTCCTATCCACAGGCGACTGGACGCTATTACGTATGCATAAGCTATTGTTTCTTATACAATAACGCATATCTATAATAGAATAAGCGATAATATAGAACTTTTCCATTAAACTAAACCCACTCAAGATCGTTCTTCATCATCTGACAACGTCAAGAATCCATTTCGCCCTCACGCTTAATGGCTCGCCTCTAAATTCGTTTTCCGGTCATCGTTGGGGTCTCGTATGAGAGCAATTAACGCATACGCACAATCTTGTGCTCGCCTTGGGTATAACAAAAGCTGTAAGGAAGAGGCGGAGGATCAGTGGACAACCAGTAGCGTGTAATCTTTGTCTATTCCCTCGAGAGAATTAGCCGCGCCCATCTGCGAGGTCTCCAATCTACGAGACCATATGCACCCTGTTTCGCACTGTTCTCAGGCCACGTAGGGTCACTAGCACGAGACGGATATTTGCGTGTAGAAACTGAGATGGGGAAAGAACGCTAGAAATCATTTGCATAAAATATGCTGTTTAAAAAATTTTAAGAAAAAAAAAGAAGCGAAAGTCGCATTTTGCTGCTTTTGTTTCGCAAACAAGAGACTGATTTTGGCACAACAAGAAAAAGTGCAAAGCTCAGTACAAGAAGACATTGGAAT
The DNA here is from genome assembly GCA_034683725.1 of Strigamia crassipes. Lineage (NCBI taxonomy): Eukaryota > Metazoa > Arthropoda > Chilopoda > Geophilomorpha > Linotaeniidae > Strigamia > Strigamia crassipes. The sequence continues at coordinate 22,782 of JAQFXT010000606.1, forward strand.
CAGTTCACCATTCGTCACCGACTCCTTCAACTGACGGAAAGAAGGTCCCTTCGCTTCCAATTGAATTAGGCTTTTCTTTTGACGACGCAATTGGATTAGGCACCCACTGTTCCATCACAAAACTTGCTCTGTGGAAGACGAATTTCTTCAAGTTCCGCCTCCTACTCGTTAATGAAATCATCGCGTGGCTTCCAATTTGATTTATACAATAACGAAATTGTGCTTTTCCAGTGCACCCCTGCATGAAACAGGCACAATTAATGGAGGAAAAACGACACACTCTATCGCATAAATGGCAATCTTTTAAGAGTAATTACATTTCAACAACTTTTCAATTCATTTCTTTTCAACACAACTATTTTTTTTTCTTCTTCTATTTTCCATTTCATTTCATTTCATTTCATTTCATTTCAAACCCACTTTCGCCAAACTTCTCAAATCTCGAATCTGCAAGAGGAGATTTTCTCAGAAATAATTTCCCACCAGTTCCTTTCTTTCTTTTATTATTGCTTGCTTCTGTCTCTGGCAACATACATTACGAGCTGCGGGTCAACTCTTACAGCACACGAAACGATGACAGTTGGCACAAACTCTTTACCACAGACTCAGGGGCCAGATCACGTTGATTCATGGTGTCCGGGTGGTAAGGTTATCACCAACAGGTCAATTCAATTAGTTTTTGCCAACCCTTCACACACTCGCAACTTATGTGTACACACAGCAAATATTCTCCTCATCTGTCGCCTATATATCGTGTTGAAATTTTAACCACACGCAACTAACAATCCTTTTTGTAAGACAACGAAAAAAAAAGCAAAAATAATAAACTTTTGTTCTTTTAGCTCAGAGAAGTGGATGAAGTCGACAAGATTAAGACGCCGAAAGAAGAGACTCTTCTAAGATCAAATTGGAATTGACTTGATCCTTAGTTCATGTTATCGTACACGTTGAAAGAGATCAAATGGACGCTTTTGAATCGAGCTGTGAGGACAAACGCAGGTCCGTTTCCAGATTGAAGTTCTAGAGAGGGTGAAGGGAGGCCGGGAAATTCTATTTTTTCAAAAGCAAAAAATGAAAAAATAAAAAATAAATAAATAAATAAAAAAGAAAATTGATTAAGTCACCAAACTCTAGTTACTTCACATCGACCCGTCGTTTCAAAACGAGGGAATAACATAATCAAAAAGAAAAATTTTATCTACGTGCTAATGCATAACTATTTATTATTGTACATAAGGCAAGTTGTAACCATGTTTTTCAAAAAATAAATAAATAAATAAATAATAAAATTTGCTCACTCATTCCCATTCCCAAAATGCACACGTTCAGTAATCTACACAAAGCTTTACTTTCAGTCGTGTATTGCGCTCTATTCCATAATTTACTAGCGCTATTGTCTGCGTGAAACACTTCAGATATTTGAAATGAATGTGTTATTTTCATTTTTCATGACGCATAATGCCTTCTGGTTAAATATTCAACCAAACTGTCAACGTCCGATGGTCGAGAATAAACCTGTTAGAAGACAAAATATGGACTCGCCAACTAGCACAGGCACGTTCGGAGGAAATGAATAAAATGGAGAAACAACTAGGTCTAAATATTTCATGTAAAATTTTACAGACGCACAAACAAATGGCACTTTGCATTTGAATTGCCTTGCAAAACTAGGTTATAGCATGCAAAACTCCACTTTCATGTTAGCAGTAGAAATAATTGCAGCTGTTTACTTCTCCAAGTCGCTTGGTTAAGATTCAGCTTGAAATATAGCAATTTTCGTTTTACTAAAACTATAAAAAACATCTTTTGATTTATGGGATAAATATCTAAAGCGTACTTGAAGAACTTTGTCCGTAAACAATGTAAACAACTAAGTGTGTCCATCACAAGCAGCAACTAGCAAAAATAGTTTCATAAATGTGTAATAAAGTCATAAAGTCATAAATAAATAAAGCGTGCAATAAATTAAAAATGAATTCAGGCCTCAACAAAAATGTAGGCTTCTTTACACTACTGCTTATACATGTCACTTTGACGAGTTTAAGTTATCCTTTAGTGATGCACTTATCTATCAATAGAAATTAAAAATAAATAAATAAAATAAATAATTAATCACTGCCATTTCATGTCACTTTGCAATTTTTTTATTTTTTTTTTATTTTTAAAATCTAACCTTTAAATATTTAATTTCTAAGCCACTTAGAATGAATTACGGCCTTTTACAACAGATGGCAGTCAAATACCAAACCCAGTTTGTGAAATGCCAATTGTAAAAGTTGACTAATTGTCCAAAACGTCGAGAATGTCCACAGAAAAGGTTAGAGCCTTTTTTTTCCCTTAGCTGTAACTAAGTCACCTTTTTTATATCGGTTGCAGCCACTTCAAACGAATCCCATTACCATCATTGTTCGTGACAAGGATGGGCGACCAACTAGAATTCCTACGAACACGCACACCCATTTCCTCGGCCAGACAGGTCAGACGACATAGACGAACTCATTTCTCCGCAAGGAATTCGACGGATGCGTCATTCACTCTTTTGCTTCTTATCGGTGTCATGGCCAATGAATCATAACCGAAGGTCCCAAAAGGTGACGACCGACATGGTCGTCCAACCGGCCACAACGGCAGTGCACCCCATCAAGCCATACTTGAAGAGGAACCAACAACCGGAAGTGAGTCTTTTCAACTCGATCCAAAAGGTTAAGTTGTAGAAATCAACAACTTCCTTTTTTCCACTTTAATTAAATCGCATCGATTTGCCATTTTATTATTATTTTTATTTTTTTTATTTCAAAGATTTTCATCTGTTGCAAAGTTTGCCCCATTTTCATTTGAACGTAATTTTTTTTTTTTTTTTCATTTTAAGTCATCCTTTTCAAAGAAATCGAAATCCTTGCAGACGATTACGCATGCGTGCATGTGCAGCTTCATTTGCAGCTGACAAGATCGAAAGGAAGAGAACTTCCATCCTTTTTGTAGAGCTCATCATTGCCACCATCTCCTGGAAAACATCATTACAAACAAGCGAGTGCAAATTTATCACTTCGAAAAGTACAAGAAGCACCCGCTCAAATTCTAAACTCTTTTGTTATTTGTGGCAAGGGGAGCAATCAGAGGAGACCTCAACCGAATTCTACCCAAGCCCACCAACCTTAGTTTAGAAATCCAACGCACATTCAAGAAATCGATCCATATTTGAATGCAAAAAGAAAATGCACATGCATAAAATAAAAGTTGAACTTCGCATTACATTGCAATATTTTTTTTTCGATTTTTCTGCTTTTCTTCAATTCTACGTATTGAACTTTTTTTAGATTTGACTTACAACGTTTTTTTTTTAATTCAATGAAATACTGAAGCTAAAATAAAAAATATATACTTTTTTTTTTTGTAAATTTAATTTGTTTACGTTTCCCGGTATGTCAAAAGTGCTTTGTTGAAAATGGAAAATTTCACACCTCAGAAATTTCTGCAAATTGCAAAGCCTGCAATTTCCATCTTTTTTTTTATGTTCGATTGTCAGCTCACAAAAGAAGAAGAAAAAAAGAAAAAAATCAGCAACTACTAATCTTTACCTATAAATGATATTTGATAATAAAAAATGCTACAAAAACCCAACAAACAAACTTCAAAAAAAAAATTAAAGTAAATGAATAAATAAACAAAAAAAATTAAGTTTTAGAACAACAACGGTCGACATTTAGCGCTGTTTAAACAGCACTAATAACTTACTAGAAAAATATGTCACATATGGCTACAGCACGAAAGTGATGCTTATTCACAAACACGCGTGTGTGAATACACCAGATGGCCTAAAAGTTTGCACAGTAACTTGATTTATCAATCACCATATCGATTATGATAGAGCAATAGAAACGATTAAAACAACTTTTGCTTATTTAACTCAAAATATTAAATTTCAAAACGTCAAAATTGATGTTTTCATTTGATAGTTTGCTGTATTTAATGTTATTTAATATTCAGAGCACAATCTATTTTACATCTTGCATTGTGACACATTACGCATTATTAAATAATAATGTCCCGAGAGATTTACAACTATGACACCTTTCTTCGAAATCATTAATCTATTAAATTTGCATACTTCGAGATTGTATTCAAGTTTCTTCAAAATGCATGCAGTAAACAATCATACTATCAATAAAACTCAACATGGGTGTACTGTTTTACAAACTGTCGAATCATCTAAATGATTATCATGAATCTGCACATTTTATAAGTAACTTCAAACCGCCGTATCCTTCACAGCCCTCATTTTTTTTTCTCCTTCTTTCCATATTTTCATCCACGCACCGCTCCATGAAGCCATTTTTTTTTATTTAAAATTTATTTCAAAACGGTTGGAAAAAAACTAAAATTAATTTTACATTAAGGCTTCGCCAGAAAAAAAATGTAAAAAAATATTGCAGATGTAGAAATCAAGTTAACCAACGCCAACCATTTTTTTCTTTCCTTTACCGCACCACGATTACCAAAATTGGCCCACAAATTCTATGGTTTCGCTTTAAGTTACGTCGTTTTCGACTCTAAGATTTGTTTTTCATCATAAACACATTTTTTATACTAAATTTTAACACCAAACAACTTACTTATTCATCTAATAGAAAAATTCCATTTGAGATAACTTCATCAATTGCACATCCAACATTCCGAATAATTTATTTAAAAAATAATAAAAGATAGAAAAAAAAATTTCCATCCTTCCAGCTGATACGGAGGCTATGATAAGATTACCCAGGCAACTCCCAAAACAGCAACAAACTGCAAAACCCGTTCGATAGTACATGACAAGGAATAAAACCATACAAAGATAAACATTCGACTGCATCAGCGAAAAGAAAAAAAATAAGGTAAAAAAAAAAAAAAATGTACATAAAATCCCCAAACTACATGAAAGTAGAAAATTTAACCTCATACTTAAATGCACCTCGCCTGTATAAGCGGCTATTTAGTGCATACGTGTACACACGCACAGCGCAAGACTCACATCACATCCCATATTTCGAGGCATGTACACACTTTATGAAGCATAACAACTTGTTTGTCCATGACATCATTGCCCGTACAAAGAGAGAACACACCTTTAACTAGAAACTGCGTTGCCCGCTTCAATGTAGGTGTAGGACCCAAGAAATGCTGCAATTCAATCCATGCTGAGTGCCATGAGCGCCTGGCGAGCGATAACATGCAAGAGCCTCGGCAAATAAAAGAAGCAAAAGGAAGTTACAACTGCGCACATTCCCGCCATGACCACTTGGCAAGACATGCAGAAATCGCTCTTTTATGAAGAGCAATATGCAAATTTTATAAATGGTCTCGGGTTATTACGCTCTAATTTATCACTTCATTGCAATTGTTTTCATTCATTGTGCAAAACGGATTATTAATGAATTTCAAATTATTATTATGTATTGTTGTGATTAACCAATAAAATAAATATTTGAACAAGTAAAAAAATTGACCACTATGTGGCGTTGGCCTCCTTTCCATTTTTCGTCTCAAGGAAGGCCAAATTTGCTGAAGAGCGTCAACAACTCGACTGCCGATGTAACTTGTCCTGAAAATGGGTAGCGCTCTGCCGTCGAGCTTAACCAGGCCACCAGATGGCATAAAGCAAAATTTGAAGAAAAAAAATTGGTATGTTAAAGTTTTCAAGTTTTAAGATTAATTTTTAAATTAATTGACTTCCCACCAGACGTGACAAATTTTTGCATTTGCAGCCAAATTAATGATTTTATTAAAACTTCAGGCATTGATCTAATGTGAACATCCCATTGACAGTAATGGAGAAGTTTAATTAAGATCCGAATCTTTAAACGCCTTATTTGCCTATCTACCATTCAGAGCAATAAACACAGAACATGAAATTAAATGCAGGCTCAAATTATGGTGAATAATGCCAATGCCAAACATGCGAATAGATTTGATGAGTTTTTTTTTTATTGCCATTGCTAATTATCATTTTCAACAAGAAAGTGCATTCAGACAATTTCCCCTTTTGTGTTCTCTCCACAAACAAACAGACGTTCTCTGCTTAGTCGTTCGGTACACAAACCAATCGTCGTCACCACACCATTAAAAAATTTGTTTTCCTCCTCCATTTTTTCAGCTCAACCCTTTTGCTCACTCTCAACTCATTGCTCGAACGAAAACTCAACCAGAATCAAATATTTGAAAGTAGAAAGACGTGCTTCGCCTGTTTATGGCTCTACAAAGCCTAACAACCATTGCAGAAAATTCCTCACCAAAGGGATTGTGGTTGTCTCAACTCTGAATGGCGTCAAAAGAAAAGACTAGAAAATTTTTGCTGACGAGCGAAATTTTTATTAGGGGCTTATCCATGTATCCGTCTCAAAACTCCATTCTCAACGCTACCCAAGAGACTACTAGTGCAAAATATTCATTTTGATTTATCTGTGAAAATATCAATCGTCATCCACAATGTCAGCAGCAGTTCACTGCTACTAACTGACCATAACTTCTACGTTTACAGCAGTTAGCTTGTCACAGTCTGGACATTAATGTAAAACGTAATCTCCATTATAAAACTTCATTTATTCGTGAATTTTCATCCCGTATGTTTAAAATATATATTCTACAGTATATTTTTAGATTTGCCAATTAATGTATTCCAAAATGTATAACATTTTGTGGAAATCAAATATATTAAATAACGCACCTCATAATACATTTTATGAAATGTATTTTGACACTCCATTCATATTTCACAAATAATAATATTGTAAAATGTATTTCATTATAAGTTTTATAAAATGTAGTATCATTTGCAAATCAATAGCATGCAAAAATACATGTAATACTTCTACGTTAATGCTCACGTCTGCTCAGTGATAATTCCAAATTTTGTTAGAAATTTGACGCAAAATTATAATTATCCTAGACAAATAAATGTTGTTAACTTATGGCTTGTCTAATTTTTTAACTTTAACAATAGTAACCTCTAAAAAAAACACTAGCGGGGTGACCCCTATATAAGACTACGGGCAGGCCCAATCCCTAGTCTAATGAAACAAAAAGCTGTTGTTTACAAATCTTTATTCAGTTAAGAAAAAATACAAAATTTTCTTTTTAGGGCTAGTCCTAAAGGTGATCAGTGTTCTACAAGAGATGGAAACATTAAAATTCTTGTTAATGTATGGGTGATATTGTTAACAACATTTATTTGCCTAGTATAATTATAATTTTGCGTCAAATTTAATGACAATGATTACCACTGATAATGGGTGCAGTAACTTGCCAACGTTTTCGTATTCTTTTTAATGCCAGCGTTTATTTCCTTTTTTTATTTGAAATTGAGCGTGTATTATTTCTAGCATTTTAAATAAATGTAATTGTTGTAAATAATTGGCCTTGTTTTATCTTTTAGCTCTTTTTTTAGGCCTTTTATATTTTAGCATTTTCAATTTTGGGCGTTTTTATTTCCAGCGTTTTTGTCATGCAGCGTTTTTATTTCCCAGTTTATTTTGATTAAATTTAATTAACTGTAGTTAATTAAATGAAATTCTAGCATTTTTATTTTTAGTGTTTTCAATTTTGGGAGTTTTTATTGGCAGCATTTTTTTCATGCAGCGTTTTTATTTCTCAATTTATTTTAATTAATTAAATTTAATTAATTTAAATGAAATTCTAGCATCTTTATTTTTAGCATTTTTGTAAAGCAGCGTTTTTTTTTACCCAATTTGAATTAATTCAATTTAAATTAATTGCACAATTAATTTAAATTCTAGCGTCTTAATTCCAGCGTTTTTGATACATTTTGGAAACGTTGTAAATATACGCTTCGAATACAATATGATAACGTTTCTAACACGTTATGATCTTGCGTCTCACTGCACTGTGCAATGCAATGTTCGGTGCATCATACTGCACTGTGCCATATGCCATGTGCACACAGTTTCTGTTGCACTTGTGTAGACTCTAGAATTATAAACGACCTGTAAGATTATTTTCCAAATTTGTGTAATAAAACGCTGGAATTAAAAACGCTAGAACAAAAAA
>JAQFXT010000607.1:0-30725 GCA_034683725.1 Strigamia crassipes
GACAATTGCAAAATGTTCAAAATTCTTTCATTTTCAAATATTTTTTAGGTTTTAATAATTTCTTTTCTCCAACCCCTCAAATTTACGACAATTTCGAAAGAATTCAAACCTTCGGTTTTCCTTTTTTTTCCTTTTTTTCCTTAAAAAATTAAAATTCGCATAACGTTTTGCTCTTTCTGAAATTTTTTTTTTTAAACAAAAACGCCGAATTCTAAAAAACTAAGTAATGTTTCATAAATATACACGACCGCACAACTATTCGACAAAACGCTTAATTATTTTTAATTGATTTTCGTTAAATAAATCAACCATTCGTCGCGGACCACCACTTTAATAACAACCACTGATCCACATAACATAACTGAAGCAAAACCATTAAAACGTGTATTAAATATTTAAAACCGGTCAGCGAGACTTGTTCTTTAAAATAAAAACCAAATAAAAAAATATTAATGCAAAAATTAATAAAAATCAAACGAGAACTACTTAAAATAGAGTAATTTACCTTCCTTCCAGCGCAGTATCGTAATTTAGCCCTCGGAATATATTGACATCTTGGCGCATCAACAAAAGCATCTCTCTTTTTATCAGATGAACAACATCCACAAAACAAGGTATTCATTTTTCAAACCAATTACTGCTAAAGTGAGTGGGACTCTCCAGGGGGCAATGCAAAGAAACTACTTCGAATCACTTCTCAGACTCACACACCTGTAGTGTGGACCCGGGCAATTTATGATGACTACACTCTCTCATGGTCAAAAAGAGACAGGAAGACATTTTATCTACCTCTGCCCCCTTTCGAATAAAATGGTTGCTCTCGCTAGGGAATGCAAAGGTAACAAAAAAAGAAATAAATAAATATATACACAAAAAAAAAAGGTTTTCCTGGCTTTAGGGTGAAATAGGAGAAAAACTTTATGCAAATATGCATTTTTCTGAAAGAAAAAAAAATTCGGGTGGGTCGTCATTCGCCAACGAGGAAAAAACGAAACATGATTTATGGAGAATGTTGAATAATTTTTTTAACGTTAGTGCCATCTATGCGCTATGTATAGAACTAGAGTTGTTAAATTGCTGTAAATAACTGGTCCTGACCCAATACCGACTCTATATTTAATTCGCAAGGTCCCTGAATTGGCAAAAAATGTCGGTTTCTTGTATTTATTTATCCTTTTTTTGAATTTATATTTATATATAAAAAAAAATTTAATTTAAATAAATTTAAAATTTTTTTTTTTACTCGCCCATTTATCTATTAAAAACATTAATCATGAATGAAGAGGATGATTGGATAAATGATTAACAGTAGTTACAAATTAAATGTCAATGACTGCAACTCATAAATAAGAAATATATTTTGTTCTTTTAATTTAAAAAAGTTGAGTAATTAGTCGCAAGATGTCAGTAGTTTCGGTGTTCCGCAAATATAATTAAAAGCAAAACAAGCGCCTCTTAATTAGCCATTTAATCGACCTTAACCTTAACCTCAATGTTAACTGAAGAATCTTTGCTGATTTCACTTAATTACTCCACTCATTATACACAAACGTAAAGAGATCAGAAAACAGTGCTATCATCTTTCGCTTATCTCGAGTTTGCCTCAATTTTCGTATAATGAATACGGGAAGGGTAATAAGCGCACAATCGCAACGAGCAATTTCAGCGGCAGTAATAGAGGAGATAGAGGCTGCAATTTGCTGAAATGGAGTGCACGGAGTTCTCTTTATTACTCTTTTATATTATATTTCGGTGGTGCAAAGATGAACTCTATTAAGTCTTCAGATGAATGACTCCACGGATTTCTTATAGGTATTTTTCTATCTTTACTGCTTTTTTGGAAAAGTAAAATGTACTTGAACGTTTTATAGAGTTAATTCCCAGTGTGTGTGTGTGAGAGAAAGTGAAATTCTTTATCTTTTATGCCTTGTGGGTCATTTAGTCGACGGATATGACGTTTTTATCATCACTTTTAAAAGTACTCAGCTGAAAGATACGAAAACGAAAGACAAGAGTTGGGCACAGGCGCCAACTTTTCAAGCAGGACCGGGGATTAAAAGCGGGGGGGCCCCAAGGCGGCAAATGCCCAGGGCCCCCTGGCACAGTAAAAAATGCAATTTTTTCAGATAAAACTGCAGGTTTTGCCTAAAAATGCATTTGGTTTGAAAATGAAATTTTTCACAAAAAAAAAACGCATTTTTTCTCCTGCAAATGCTTGAAAGTGTTATAAAAATGTCACTTCTGAATATTCGTGGGCCCCTGAATACGAGACAAATATGACTGAATAGAATTGGGCCCCTTTTGCGCATACATTGTGCAAATTACATTAAATATGCGTAGTATTTGTATTTTTTTGACGCTTTTAGTGTAGTCATGACCCTTTAGATCGAATGCCTGTGAGTGGTATTAGGCCATACGAGCCAACTTTCTTAACGAAAACCACATAAAACCCAGTTGGAGCCGTTGGCAGATGTTCGCTGATGAAAAATCGAAAGTAGTCCTACCGACCAAAACCAAACACCTTTTCCTCAACAATAAAAACTCCACTGTGCCATTTAAACCTGAAAGTGAAACTTAAAAATAGAATTTTCACTTTTTTAGGGCTATACTAAAACTGATTATTTTAATACAAATATAAATATCTACTATAATTAATTGGTTTACAAGTTAGTATTAAACAGAGTATTGAACAGAGCCTGGCCATCTGATCCAGACATTTTACGACACAATTAGCTGGTTAGCACTACTCATTCCCTGAGAGCCATCCATTAAAAGAAAAGATTAGGTCTACATGCAATTAACCATCACCCACCTTATGGTTGTTATAAGTGGGTTGTGAGGCGATGAAAGCGGGGAAAATCTGCAAATTATTAAGAATTCAAGGTTAGTAGTTACTACTTACTGATGTAACATCCACCCGTTATTATCTATACTATAATAAGTGCATTCGGAAATAGAAACATTTTCAAATCTTCGATACACAATATTAAATGCTCAAAAGTATTTCTATTTCGAAATGCAGCTATAAAAGATAAAATAAAAAAGTAAATTACAGAAACATATAATTTTGAAAAAAAAATGTAATTTTTCCTCTTACAAAACCGCAATATCCAACTTACACTCATCTCTTCGCTCCTGTAATCAGTGAACATTTTATTATTCTGCAGCAAAACGCAGAAATAAGGTTCCCATGTGACCAATGGCAGTTCATGTTTGACGGTCTTAGGAAAATGGTCTGGAATGAGTTCCTTATCTGCAAGTAGAAAACGATTCCACCATAAAAATAAAAAAATAAAAAATAAAAATAAAAAATGAATAAAAAAAATTACCATCCATAAAAGAAAAAATATTTATAAAATAAAAATTCACGTACAAAAATAAACTTTCCACCGGATTTAATAGATTTGGCCTCAAAGTCCCCCGAGTTGCTTTAAAAACGGTTATTTTAGAGTACCGCATGAATCAAATTATACCTCGTCTTATTCATTCATCACGGAAGGAGTGCCAACATCGATTACTATATATTCTAGTTTCGTTTCAACCTCGGAATTTTCAGGAAGTTCATGACTTATAATCTATTTTCAAAAATTCCAACATTTGTTACCAATCATAAAAATCGTTAGAAAATCCCACCAACAGAAAACATTAAGTATTACGTCGCGTCTTCTCCCACAGTTCGTTAGCTCCACCGTATATACACATAAATTATTCTGCATTGCCAGCCGATGGACTGTGGATAAAACTGTCAACAAGCAGTGCTTAGAGCCTGGGCTACTTCCTGTTGTTAAGATTTGCTCGGCGGTGGCCGTAGTAGCAACAAAAAATATAAATTCTCCCGTTTTAACTCACTTTTATTGCTCGAAATGTGTGGTAAACCTTGAAAAATAAAATCCCATCAGAAAAAACACGACAATGGTGCGAATTAGAACGCCATTACGCCTTTTTTGGAGTGTGCAAAACCAGCGATTTGTTCCCCCGGTGCCATTTTTCAAGGTTAAAAAAACACAATTACACATTTATACAGAATGAGAATAATAAGCTTTAACAGCCATAAAACACCGGACAAACCCCTCCCATTCTTCTCTTTTATCTTTGAAAATTTTTTTTTAAGCATTTCCTCGAAATTCATCTCAAGATGGCGTCGAATTCACCTCTTAAACTATTGCCCCATTCAAATAATTTCAGCTTTTTTGTGCGTATGGTTTTATGGTTATGCTCCATATTCGCTGCATATTTCAACGTACAAAGAAAATAAAAGTTTTTAAAAAAATAAAAGTCAATTTTCAACTTCCGGGTTTTAACTTGAGCAATGTATAGCCTCTAGGGAAATTAATTTCCATGACAACCATCAATTTATTTGATCCCCAGCTTGTAAAAACTCGCTAATTACCAACACGAGGTTTATTGTGATCATTATTTCCATATTTCCCAGAAACTGTTTATTCATTATCGATTCGACGCTGTCACCTTGACAACTATTCCACTAATGTTTTGTTGCCATAAACACATGGCTCTGTTCCCAGGTGATCAAAATGGGGGAGTGTAGAAACTAAAAAAAGAAGGAAATTTTGTTTCCTTCGCATATAGTCAAGTGGTTGAGTCAGAGGACAATGACACCTTAGGCCTAACCTGAATCTGCACCAAACAAATTTTAGCTATCTTAAGACTGTGGGTGGCGAAATGCCATCTGGAGCATTAGATAAACTTCATAATTGCCTCTGCGAGCAATTTTTACTTCAATGCCACGAACGTTGGGACTAAAAAAAAAAGAGTCGTGGCGCTTTTCTCTCTCTTTCTTTACGAATTTCCATTATGGTTCAATTACCGCAAGTAGTTGATTGAATTAAATGTATTGTTATTACCGAGTCTATTCAAAATGATGATAGTATGAAGGAAAAGTGAAATTAATGCATTAGTCAACCCACTTATTTTATCTAGACAAATGTAAACAAACGTTTTAGGGCTAAATAAGGCGGGAATGTTAATTTCCAAATTAAAAGAAAGACGAAGAAGGAAAAAAAAAAAAGATGACGGAAGCCGGCCTCTTGACCGGAATTTTGTGCATTCAATTTTTGTGTGAGAAAAAAAAAATTGTTTACGCCGAAATTCGGTTCAATCACCGGCGGAAAAGAGGAATAAAAGCGATATTTTTTGGCGTAATTCAGGTCAAATTATTAAAAATCGACAACGTGTATTAATTAAATCGTGACTTACCGCAAACCATTAACCATCCCTCGATCCGGCAAAGAAACTTTGACTCAAGTTTCCTGTACATGATCGGCTCAGCTATCATGTAAAATGCGGCTCCGCAAAAGGTTTGCTGCGTGGATGCTCATTCGGTTGGTCGTTTCGAGATAAATCACAATCGATTCGCTAGGAAAGAGTGCATCCGTGCGATTCAAACATCTGCCATCTTTCTATGACATCACGTGTGACGCGTCATTTGTGGCCGCGCCGTTAGGGTTTTGTTTGGTTTTCGTTAAATAGAATCTATTGGGGTTGATTAAAGGAATAAATTTCATCAGCAAACTGATTGTTCGTTTAATATATTACGAATAAATATATGAAAATATTTATGAGCTTGTTTATTGAGATTAATTGCAAATGTGTGACGTCATTTGTGGTTACCATTAGCAGACGACCCAGAGGCGAGATTAATCTATATGCTGAGTAGGCAAGCCTTCATCGCTTCGGTTTATCAAGCTAAATGAAATATGTTTATTAAACATCCCATCACCAATGTTTGAAAATATTATTTTTGGCTTATGAGATCAACGGCCCTGGTTAATGTTTGTTTTGTTATAAACAAGTGTAAAATGTTTGTAAATAAAATTAGTTGAAAATTAAAATGCCAGTGCCATGGTAACCAGAGTTTGTTGAAACCAGAATACATTTGTTTCTCTTTACCCTGACTGACTCTGAGTCATCATGACCTTTTAAGATGAATAAAAATGAGCATTTGAAACCGTACTTAACCTAAATCTGCAAAAATTTTAAATGAAACCAAGGTTAAAAGCCACAATCATTTTTGGGAGAAAAGCCGAAGTCAATGTGCGGATCTAAGCGATTTAATTAGAGAACAAACATCCGACTGAAATTATAACTACAGTTAATAAGGAATTCTGGTCCACTTAAAACGAAAATAAACGAGTTGATGAATTAAAAGAGAGCTTCCTGACATATTTTACAACTAAACAAAAATCTGCACAATAAAAAAGAAAGAAAAAACCAAATAAAATTGCAAAAAGTGCATTTTGTGCAAATGTTCATATTTTTTGTATAATTAATTATTGACAAGTTGATGTCATTTAAAATTTTATTATACAAAAAGATTAAAATTAATTTAAATTTAATATTTGTATAAAAAAATGAAAGAAAATTTTCATATTGTATCGACAATGAGCAAAGATTCAAAATGTGTATTTTGGTTTCTAAACTGGTGTTTCTGAATTTGGTATATCTCCATCAGTTATATCAACTCCTTTTTCAGGCGCTAAAAAAAATCAAAATCAAAAAAAAAAAAAATTAAACGGTTTTAAATAAATAAATAAATCAAACAGTTTAAATAAATAAATGTAACCCACGACTGTAACAAGGACTCTTTTTTGATCCCAGTGTCAAATGACCGATAGCATAAGCAACACCAAGGACACAACTGGTATATCCTAACGCTTCGAACGACTTACGAAGTCCCATAGAAGCCGCAATCGAGCCACCGACAATATTCCCGACTCCAGATCCTGTAATTAAATTATAAAGTAAACGAAAATATAATAAACATGTAAATTAAAACTTACCTATTTCGTAATTAATGCAGCGTAATACCGCTTGCATTGTTGCTGTTAATGCTTTTGGTGCTAAGCTATTTGCTAGTGTAACTGCTGAAGCCAATTTAAGACAACTGGTGAAAAATTTCAGGACTTCTAATGCAATCGCCCACCATGGATTCCTAAAAAAAAAAAATAATTAATTACAAATTTCAAATTTAAGATAAAATATAAATTCAGGTTTTTATTTGAGTCTAGTCATTAGAAAAAGGTTTCTGTATATGAACTGTTGGTTCACAGAAGTTTTATAATCGTTAGACCACTGAAGGTAATCGTTTGATGCAAAGGCCTATTGTTTTGATTTATTGTTTGTAGTTTAGAGCGTCAATAATGTCATTAAAATCACTTCATTATTCTTGCCAAGGTAGATTTCTTTACCTTGATATTTGTCATTGGGCTTTTAAACTCCAGTTTCCAAGGTAAAAGAGAATGAATAGAATTGTTTGGGTGATGCGTAATCTTAAGTAGACTAAAATCTCAAGACCGCGCATAAAGAAATCTTGTTTTACTACCTGTATGTAGTAAAGCAAGATACTTTTAAAACTAAGGAACGTATTAAAATAAACTTTAAACTTACACTATGACTGAGTAACAAAAAAGTTGAATTGAATAACAGATAAAAGCAAGAATTAAAAGATTAACTCTTCCTATCCGATTCATAATTGAATCAGCAAAAAACATTGTTGGAATACAAATAAGTGACCCAACAGTACGAGAAAGCCCTATAATTTAAAAACAAAAAATTATTATTAAATTATAATTTAAAAAACAAAAAGTCCGTACAATCATACCTAGTAATAACTTAGAACTACCCATGTCCAATAAAAAGACAAATAAAAATGTCTCTAAAAACCCCCAAATTGCACCGAGAAAGAATACGGCAATATATAATAGAATTGCACTCCATGTGTAAAATAATCGCTTCAAATCTCGAACTTGCAACTTTGAATGAGATTGTATGTTCACATCGAGCGAATAAATGACAACAAAAATGCTCATCAGAAGTAAAACGTCGAATAAAATAAAAGCAGGAACGTACGAAAATGGACCTAAAATGATTTCTAAAATTAAACATTTGTTTCATTTTATATTAAAACTTCTATTATATTACCAGGTCGTTGATGGTACATCTGATCCACGAAAACTCCCGCGACTGGTGTGAAAATCGCGCCAGCAATATTGGCCCAAACTCTTTGTTTACCATATTCTCCATCGAATTGCTTACTTTGGATCAATATTGCAGACTCGAGTAAAGGATAGCACGCTGACAGTGTTAATATACACAACAACCTCAATACAAAATATGTGTAAAACGTGGTGTTCGGATTTCCGACTTGTTTCGGACAAGTGGCAACTTCATTTTGGTCCGAAACCAAGTTTACGTGACAGTCTAATCGACACAGAAGTTTACGTGCGGAACAACTCATGTCACCAAGTTGGTTGCCGTTCAATTTTACAGTATGGATTCGATAGGCGCAAGTGAAATGTGCCTCGTATATTTCAGGATACTTCACGAGAGTAAAATTTGTTGCAGCGAGCAAACCCTCTTCGAAATCCACGCAGCGTTGATATTCATTGAATCCGAAACATAACTTGGCCGTGTCGTTACGTGGTTTAGGCGTTGTATTTCCATTAGGTTCGTCGGGCCAACATGCGTATTTACAAGACTTGGTTGAAAATTTCGTTCCGTTTTCTTCAAATTTAATCGGACATGATGCTTTTGGATATTTGCACGAGTCCATAACTAAATATGCACCACTAGGTGTACATGTAAATTTTATATCCACATTTTCCATTCTAATTGAAGAAGGTGGTATAAATAATAAACACGTATGTAGAACAGCAGTTGTGATGATGAGAACTGATAATACTAGTTTGAAATGACCAGTTTTATCAGTTAAATACCCTAAAAGATAAATTTCAGATATTAATTTGATAAAAAAATAATTTTTTTTTTTTCAGTATACAAGAGGCACATTCAAAGTTTAAAATTGAAATTTAATTACTGCCCTTGAAGCTTGTAATCTATCTTCGCATCAAAACAAGGCTTTTTCAGTAATTTAAATTTCCTTTTGTACACAGTGCTATGTGGAAATCGTTACAAAATATTACCTGCAATTGGAGAACCTGCAAATGATATAAGCAATAGAAATGCATAAACTACAGCCGTTTGTTGAATAGATAATCCTAAACTTTGCATATGCACGCTAAGAAATGGTAGTAATGAAAAAACTCCTGTAATAATAAATTGAAGAAAACAAAATTAGTTCGTTTTGTAAAACATTTTAATCTAAAAAAACAATAAAAGAACATTCAATAAACTACTTTCCATTTTTCATTTGCTTTCCCAGACTAATTTACCGGAAGCTCAATTTTTCTAATTCACACGTTTAGAAAATAACGTTTTAAAAATTAATTTTTTTTATTATTTCCAATAATTAATATTAAAGCTTTCAGGAAAAAGCAATGTGTAAGAAAGGAACGTACAATTGGGAAATATAATTTTTGAATTGATTTATAAGTTATTTGATTTTATAGCGTGTAGAAACCAACAGACATGTTTCACACATTTGATGTCTGAATCGAGTTATTTGATTTTTTAGATATTAAAGCGTATGTGCATATGTTTTCACACATTTGGTCTGTTCATTAGCAAATGAGAAAATAAAGATAAACAAGTAATTTATTTATTTCTGGTCTTTGTTTTTTTCTGTGGAAACGGTATGCTTTTGTAATTAGTCATTCACAGTCAAATCTTATCAGGTGCTCATTACTCACAACTGACTGTAGCTTCAAAAACCAAAAAAAATAGACGTTTTTAATTAATCATAGTACACCATCAACGAAAATTAATAATTAATTGTGTAAATAATCTACCAGAAAAAAGTGAAATCGTAAATTACACGTGCCAGAAATAATCTGATGACAAGTGGAAAGTGCAATAAAAACTTTAACCGGTAAAATTTTACATTACTGCCATATTTTTTATTTTGTTGACTATTTTAACTGTTCTACCATTTTATAAATTTAAAGTTAGAACAATCACACGCTTCACATAAATAGAACTGCCAACCGTCCCATTAATAATTATTTTTTCCATAATTTTGAATTGTCGGTTTAAATATTGTAAAAATCGTCCGTTTTTAAAATTAGCTATATTACTAAAAAGACAGATAATCAATCATTTAAACTTCGACAAACTTATTTCAGCTGTTGAATAAAAAATTCCAAATAATAAATAAATATTAAAACTTACCTCCATAGAATAGAAATACAGCAACTTTCAGAGGAATCAGTGGCTTAGTCTCTTCGTACAAATTCAGCAATTTCTTGTTGCAGCTTGCCATCGTGGTCTTTTACACTGGTCTACTAAAACTAGGGTCAAATTCGAGAACTTTAATCGCGACCCTGTCAAGCACATGATAAAAGGAAAAGAACCTTTTAATTGCATGCGTTTACATTCTGCACATGCCTGGTTCCTAACTCAAACTTAAATGAAAATTATTCGATTAATAGTACACATGTTCTTGAAAATATAAAGTCCAACTTGATATATTTAACACGCAATCATCAGTTTCAAAGTGTCAACTTTCACACTTTAATAGTGCAAAAAAAATTTTTTTTTTTTAAATGTTTTAAAAAAAAATTTAAAAATAATCAAGTTGTGATAAAACGTGAACAGCAAACTTACATACAGATAAAATCGTGCTATGTTGATAATGTATCGACAGAGTGCAAATACTCATCTTTTTGGAGTATTTATTACATAACTAATTTTTTGTTGAAATAATAGCAATATTAACAGCTTATTAAATGTTTTTATTAAGTTTTACGTATTGTATTTATATTTTCAGTAACTTATTTGATACTAAACTTAACTCAAGTAGAAAATAATGCATTTCCAATAGCTGGTGTTGTACTTACTTACGAGTTGTCAAGAAGCAAATGCGTGGCTTTACAATGTGTTGTGTACCTTCACTTTCTCGGCTCTAGCTACATATCAACATCTCGTCTATTGTTTTGAATTATCTCTCAACAGATTATCTCTGCAAGTGGGTTGGTTGATGCAATAAAATATTAGAGTCATGTGTTCCAAGTTCACATGATCAATTAATTGAATTGCACTGCACACTAGCATTGTTACGCTTCTGCTTTAATTATAAGCTTTTTTCAAATAAAAGTAAAATAAATAAATTCAAAATGGTTGTTACCATTCGATTTTTTTTAAAGCAAATTAGCTCACTAAAAAATAAATACATTCCAGAAGCAATGGGTGATTTCAATATTAGAGCCTTTAGTACCTTTGCTAACTTTAGTTGCCTGTAATATTCGATGTATATCACGATTGATACAATTCTTGTAATAATCATAACGCAAAACGCATCATACATGCAACTAATGTTAGCAAAGATACTTCAGGCTTCAATATTAAAATCACCCACCCATTGTTGCAGTCTATAAAATTATAATGTACATTTATTCACATCATTTGTTAGTCAAGCCCAATTGTAATAAACCAATATTGATTAGATCTTAAAGAATAATTTTCCTGTAATGCTGTAACAATTCCAGCACACGTAGTTTATTTGAATTATGATCCAAGGTTTAAATTTAATTTTGTTTTATTTTGTTTCTGTATAATAGAAGGTTTCTACGTGTAAATCATTTAATTTTGTAGACATTTTCAACTAAAGCTTTCTCCCCTTTCAATAGACACTTCCTTTAAACCGTTTAGTCGTTACGATGTCATTCCATTGAGCGACTGCTTAACGAATGACTTGAACTGGAATCGCTGTCATCATCGCCACGACGATTTTCCCGTTTAAATTTATTTTGTTTAGAAATGACCTATGTTTAGCATTTCCAATTCTTTTTTCTTTTAGTTTATTATACTAAAATGCACATTAGAACCAAAGTATAAAGCAACAATTTGATATGAGTTTTTATTACAACTGTTTTCATTATTTTCATTTTCAAAGAATAACCATGGTTAAAAATGTTATATTATTCATTTGGGATTCTTGTCAATTTGAAATGTGACCTATTCGCACAGATTGCACTAAATTACACAAAAATAGCTGTTACCTCTCAAAAGCAAAATAGAGCTTCCATGTTAATTGTTGAAGTAAATAAAGAAAATAAAATTTATGCAGCATAACTATCCATACAAATCGGATGTTTTTTTCTAAATTTTATTTAAATTTAATTTTGTATTCGTTTTACTCTTCGTATTCCATAGTCTTGATAAACTGGACAGCCGAACAAAAGTATGTCCACCAGTAATCCTCTTCACTGGCAATACGTTTCTGATAGAAACTATTCACATATTGAATGCTCGACAGAAGATTCGGAGGATTGGCATTGACCAGAATGTATACTAACACGGGCATAAAGTCGTCTGCACCCGGAACAGAGTTCTCATTAGCTAATCTCAGTAAATTGATAATTGTGGTACAACAGCGAAAAACGCAGTGTAATTTATCTTGAGGTGTCTGCAACACAAAAATAGCTATTAGCCTTGAACCCAATGAAAATATCACCAAGAAGATCAGTATTTCACACTCAAAATAATTACTTCTATTGCTAAGTGCGTTCAAATTGGATACCATAAATCTGCCTAAATGTTTTAAATTGATAACCTCATTTTTACGTCACATTTTGCTTTAAGTTAGTTCATTTATTTTGTTTAACTGTAAGCAAGGGGTTGTTATTTATTTTCCTTAACTTATCTAAAGTAACAGATGCGATTTGCGCATCCTGGTTAATGTTCAACTATCATTCAGATCTCAGCTGCACACCAGCAATTAGTGCAACGTTTAAGCAACTTTAGTGATATTATCTCAATGTTTTTGTTGTTGTTAATAAGGTTGCGGTCGGATCGAATTCAATCCGATCCAAACCGCATTCGGATTGGATCGGGTTGGATTCGGATTGGATTGTGCAAATTTTTATCCAGCAAATTCGAATTGGATTGGCAAAAAATGCCAAAACCTAATCGTAAAATTCGAATTTTGAAATATCGAAAAAATAAAAATAATATAAACGAGACATTTTCTTCTCGTTTGTATATGTTTTCTTTTTCCCGCGTGCTATTTAAAATCGTTTTTTTAATTCGATTCTGATATCAGCCCCGAGATTTTTTTCTACGTTTGTGCGTCGTTTTCGACGTTTTTAGAACGTTTTGTACATGTTTCAGATGAAAAAGATCGTAAACGTGTGCAAAACAAAAAGGTTGGAAAGGATTGAAATAAGATAAAAAAACATGCGATGCGTAACATTTTATTTATCATCGCACTTAGTAATTGCAACATACTAACGTTTTGGACCCAAGATTCGTAATCCGCAGTCGGTTTGAATTGAATAAGAATCGGATAGGATGGCAAAATTTCTTTGCCCATCCGAAATTTTTTGGATTGAATCGGATATTTTAAAAATCCAATCCAAACCGATCCAACCGTAACCTTAATTGTTAATTAATAACTTTTTCCCCGTAATTAAGACATACCTTAAACGCATTTATCGTGATAATTTCTGCTTGAGCAGCTGGCCATGGGCATTCATAATGATAAATCTAAAAATAGATTACAATTCATGAAACATTTGATTAAAAATCCCGAGTTTATATTTAAAAAATGTATATGTATATATTTTTACCTTAGGAATTTGCAAGTATTTGTGATTCGGTGTTATAATCTTTGCTAATTTTTGAATGTGTTCATAAATTAACCTAAACAAAGATAAAAATTATAATTATTAAGTCAGCGTTGAGTTTTGTTTCTTTGATAGCTGTTTACTTATCATTCATAACATCACAGTCGCCATTTGGATACAAAGCATGAATATACATTTGACTCATTATGGTGCGCTCAATAACAATTTGAGCATGTTTAATCTGATCTTCACTAGCCGCTACAGATTGAAACGATATTACGCGTTAATTCAAACAGCCTATATTGATACAAACCTTGCCACAACGGATCTGCCTCCATTTCTTTATACAATTCGTTTAAAAATTGTTCCACTAAATCTGTTTTTTCATCAGAAACCGTCAATTTTTGAAATTCTTCCACAAACGTAAGAATAGCTCGCTCCCGCTTCTCCAAAAACATCCTCACGCACACGGATATCATGAATTTTTTGCACACCACTTTATCACTGTTTGAAATAAAAACACATCAATTAACTAATTTGAAATTTACGATGTAAAAATACCGTTCAACTCTATCCAAAACCCTTTCTAAATGCGCCAAAGTTGTGAGCAAATTCTGACGGCATCGTATCAAATACGCGATATAAGGAGAACGGTTTTTGTAATCCTGACGCAAAGAACGAAATAATTTTTTCGACCTAAAAAAAAATAATAGTAATAATTTTATAATTTTTTAAAATAATTATTTTAATCAAGATTTACCCATCCTTATCAAAAAGTCGTACGCATCGCAGAGCTTCGAGTAACTGTGCAATAAGTTGCCGATCTTGCAAATTAACAGCTTCGGCATGTTGCATCTTGAGAAACGCCACAAGATCGGTGTCGTTGTTTTTATCAGCGTCACCGCACGAATTTTTTAACAGATTGTGACCCCACGGAAGCGCAGCAACATCGGCAGAACTTAAAACCAATCGCAGTTTACGTTTTGCGTCTGCAAATGCGTAAGACGAGTTGTTCGTATCCACAGCTAAATTAAAGTCTTCCGCAACATTTTCCTTTTCTTTTTCATTCATCAGACGCAAAGTCGATTCATTTACAGCAACTGTGCCGTCGGTTTCAGTCCCTGGCTTTTTGCGGTATTTAGCTAAAATGGCATCTCCGACTTCGGACACGGTCACCTTCGATTCGTCGTAAGATGTGACGCGTAGATGTTTATACATCGGAAGAAAATCATCCCGAAATACTTCACCCCCACCCGCTAGAAGAACAAAAATATTAACTTTTCCACATCAAATCTCCGTTAAATTAGTCTTTTTACTTATATTGCCTTTGTCAAATGGCCGACTTGGCAAACCTATGTCCTCGTGACTGTGCAATGATTTACGAATCCGTGCAGCTAAAGTTAATTTAAATAAATATCAAATTAATTAACAGTGAAAATAATACGACCAAATTGCTAAATTACTTTTAAATGGAAGTTTTAGATTCTTAAAAAAACTTTTCTTGTTTTTCTGGTCATTTACATCTAAAGAGTCCTAAAAAAATATATTTTTTTTTTATTACGAATTTTGTACAAAATTAAATTTAAAATGTTTATATTCACCTTGTCACCTCTCTCAGCTGTTTTATCAAAACTAATTGATTTTGGAATAGTATCACCACGTACAGACGCACAAGAATCATGTGCCGATCCACTCTCCACTAAAAAAAACTATTTTTATAAAAACGAAACACACAACTAAAGTTTCTTACGTTTCGCCTCTCCGCCAGCACTGCCACTACTGCTACTACCCGAGCTCGCCAAACTCCCACTACTCAATCTAACACCACTCGCGACTTCGTTTTCAGTTTGTTTGCGTTTCTTTTCAGTTTGCAACATGGTATCGTGCGATTCGAAATTTAGATGCGGTTTTACTGTTGCACCTACTTATAAAATTTAAAAACAACAATTCTAATCAACATATCCGATTAAATTAAATTTAAAAGTTACATTTTGGTTGTGACTTAGAAGTGTGAGCCAATGTTCGATGCCTTTCATTGTCGCTATCACTTATGTGTAGCGACAACAATGCATCAACAGTTTGGTTTGTCCATTCACCAGATGCACCGGGAACGAAAACAGAAGTGTCTGTCGATAACATCCCCGATTCAGGTAACTCGCCGAGGGAAATCGATAATCGTCCTTACAAAAATAAAAATATTTTAACAACAAAACAAATACAAATACAAAATATTAAATACCTAAACTTTGCATTCCCATTACTTCAGTAGCATTACATGGTTCACCGCTTTCCCAGGCGTCGTTTATTAAGCCAGAGGATGGAGAACTGTTGCGTTTTGAACGCAAATCGAGTCTAAAAATTCAAATAAATAAATTAGCAAAAAATAAACAAAAAATTGTATTTTAAAAATACCTTTCCACTGAAGAATCCGTGTCCGGAGCATACGGATCAAACTTTTCCAAAACCGACGTTAATTTATTGAATGTTTGACATGTCTTCGCACCGTCATCAACATCCGACGGTAAATTCGCCTTATTTGAAAATACGAACGAATAACCAGCATCACTGTCTTTGATCGGTTCAAAATTTAAGCGATCGACTAATTTCTTTGCTGCGTGGTGCGATTCCGATCTATTTACATCGGTGAGCGTCTTAACCGGCACGCTATCTATAGGACTTCGGCTACCTATAAAAAAAAAACACAATTCAATACCAAATTGATTAATCGATTAATTTAAGTTTACCAGAAGCTCTCGGTGTAATGTTTTCATCAATATTATTTTCAGGCATAGAAACCATTGATTCGTCATGGCCATCCGTTTCAATATCAAAACGTGTGGCGTCGTCCGATCGAGCGACGCTGGCAGTGTCATCCGACCGAGTCACGCTCCCAGTATCATCAGTATCGACATCTTGCATTCTCTCCGAATCGGAAACTAGAACATCTGTGCTCCATGCCTCGCTTCCTGTGTCGGCAACGTCGGTTCCATGCAAACCAAATTGAACCTGCGATAAATTTTAAAATAAAATAAAAATAAAAATAAATCCGTAATGACAATTTACCAGATTTGGATCCAAAAATACACCGGATGTGCCAACTGACACTTCTTGAATGGTATGGTCGTGTTGCGATTCGACGGTTTCGGAATCACTAGCTAAGACATCAGTACTCCAGGTGTCGCTAACCATTGATACAGTTTCATCTCCTAATCGATCAATTTGTTAGTTATTTAAACCAAAAAATTAACAAAAACTTAAAAATTTAACCTTCGATAAGGGGTCTGATATCGAACTTTCCAAATTTATCATCAATATCTTCCTGATTTTGTTTATTAGTATTAACCGGTAAATTTAAAGGTCGTTCTTCTCGTTCATCACCCTCGGCTTGAGATGAGGGAGTATCTCGACCACTAACATTCGGAGTGCCGCGACCACTAAAAATAAAAAAATAAATTTATTTTTATTAATGTTAGGGAAGTTTTCTGTGTGTAAACGTCGCATTACCTCACATTAGCCGACACCATATCAGACAAATTATCATTTTCGTTTTCGTTCTCATTTTCAAGCTCCAATGACGAAGCTACCGAGTGATTAGAAGCGGCTTCGGAAATGGCTTCCAAATTATCACTCGTACCTTCAAATATATCAAAGTTAAAAAACAAATTTATTGATTAAATTGCATTTTTATACCTATGGAATCTTGGTCGTGAGATAGCGAAAATCTAGTACGCTTTTCTTGCGTGTCTCCAGCACTTGTGACACTTTCTTCCTCGTTTGGGATCGGGTCTAATTTCATTCTAACTTTATTGTGTTTGTTTTGCTGCTCTAAAGATAACACCTAAAACGTAAAAAAAAATTTACTTCAACAGCCGCGCCTTCAACGTCAAGCTTTACCCGTTGCTCAGAAAGCATTCCTGGATATTCCGCATTCTGATTATTCAAAGAAATGACCAGCACTTCATCGACAAAATTAGAGAATAATGATTCTTCTTCAAGCTTCGTTTTATCATCATCGGAATTAACTGCTAAATGAGCTCTACCTTTCCCTTTCGAAACTATGAGCGAATTAAACGCGTTAATTAAACATTGAGGAGCGTGAATATTTGATTGTCACCTTTAGTCAAAATATTTCTTTTCGAAGACGGTGTTTGAGGCGGGGTCAATGAAGCAGTACTGCCATTATTTCCCGCGAAAATTTCTGGTGAACTTAAAAAATTGGTTGCATTTGCAAGCGTTGATGGCACATTAACCAAAATTGAGTCCAAAAGCTTTTTATCGACATTTGTGTCACTGCTATCATTCAAAATTTGACGTAAAAGTGCAATCTGAAATGGTCAAAATTAAATTCAAAAATAAATAAACAAACAAACACCATAATAATTTCTTACCAAACTAAACAAATCGTTTACGGATATCAATACAGTCGAACGTGAAAGACCATCCAATTGTGAACTGGATTCTGGTGGATTTTCATCTACATTATCTTCCAAAATAAAATCCAGAAGTGACGACATACAATCCTAATGACGTAAATACAAAAATTAAAAAAAATTCTCCGTTAAAAAAATAAATGAATAAATAAAAATTACTTTATCAAATCTTCCATACAAATCCATCAATTTAGGTTCGATTGGCTCCCATTTCGACATAACCAAAACATTTAAAATTTGAGCAACTTGCATTAAATTAAATCGTGCGATGTAACTGATAGGAGTGTCGCTAATAATCCCATACGGCTCTGGATTGACGATTGCGGGACAAATAAAAAACGAAAAAAGTAAATCGGCACACATAGCCCCTGCTTCCCGTCGATCGATCTTTCTTCCTTTCAAAACAATGTTGTACAATTGTTTAACGAGCCAAATAAGACTAGAAGGAAAGCAATAAATGCTCCCTTTAATCCCACTAATGAATCTGTTAGTCAGATTAACCAATTTAGTTATGGTCCAATTGCGATATCGTTGCAAATTAGCCGTAAAATCCGGCGTGCCTTCTTTGCCGAATCGACGAAGTCGCTCGTGAAGTGGAAAGCGGACGATCGCTTTGCCCGGATCGATGTCGAGAAACAACTCATCTTCCATTAACAAATTAACTATGGGGTCGTGCAACGCCGCGGTAAGGAACAACTTCGCTGAGAAAAGTCCTTCGTTGAATGTTTTGTACACACGACTGAAAGCGCACGATCCATGACGTAACAAACGTCGAGGATTCTCGCTCGCAGCTAGTTGCAGCTCCATAAGATGACGTAATAGACTCAAAACATATTTCTCATCTTCTTGCAAGATGCAATTGCCGTAGACGGAACACGCAATGACATCAACGGCTTGACGCATGGTGTCTGTTTTAATCTTTTCGGCAGCTGCCAGGCACATGGCGAGTAATTTTGGATTCAGACGTAGTTGTTGTAAGAAATCTCCATAGAGGCCCTCTTGAAATCCCAGGTGCTTGTAAGCGTTTACAAACACAACCGATTCCATCACGTTTGCGCGCTGACAGCACAGTGCTGGCGAGCAATCTGGACGTGATAGAATGAGGCCATCTAGAATGATCCTTTGCTGTTTAGCAATCCACGATAAGTGATATAATCGTTCGACGGTTTTCAAGACCTTCGAATAAATTCGTGTTATTAAATATTGAAAAAACAATTAAAAGTTGAGGAAAAATTAAAAAATATATTTGTATATTTACTTTTTCGTTAAGTATTTGTAAATTTTGTCTTTCCGAAGTTATGAATAACTTTTCTTGCTTTAAGTATCGTACAAGTTCGAGTAGTTCTGCTTTGGAACCCATTTCGTCCAATTGAAATGTTATGCCACGCTAATTTTTTAATCCCTATTTTTGTGTTGGTATAAAGTCCTGAAAATAAACAGAAATAACAATGAATTATGTAACGACGTCATGAAATTAGAGATATTGGAATTTAAGAACTGGAGATTAGGCGAATTTAAAGGATTTAAAAATAAAGAATTCAAATTTAAAATTTTCGAGAGTAAAATATACTCAATGGTGATAATTTAGTGCTAATTCCTACGGCATTTGGCTGTTGCTGTTGTTTTAGTGTGCATAGTATGTCAAAGGCAGCCTCATATTCACCTACATTTTAATCTCATTTGACGGAAACAAGTTGCAGTTGCCTCCCACCTTCAATGACGCTTGACAAGTTCAAAACTGAGACAGCCATTAAAAAATCATCAGTTATATCGAATTAGTTTAATTAATTTTTTCCTATTTAAAAATTAATCTCATAAATAACTTTTTTTTACGTACTTTCTTTCCAATTTCACGATAATCTGGTGTGAGAGTCTTCGGCCATTATTGTTTTCGTTAAACGGTTCGCAGCTAGTCTTAATACGGTAACATATTAGGTCCAAACAAAATAATTTTTGTACATTATTAAAATGAAAATAAAGTAAAAATTAAAGTTAATTTATTTTAAAATTTGTACAAATAAATTAATAATTTTTTAAGCGTCGAATAACTCGTAGTAAAACGGAATTGTTTTCATCTGCAGTAACAAACACCCAATGAGATACCGTATTCCCTCTATTGTTTTTCATATTCGAAATAACAAGTGGTATTTTCATACAACACAACACGTCATAGAATTTTCTTTTGTAATATAATATCAGCTGTTTTATGTCTTTAGATCGATGTCCTGAAATAAAAACTAACCAAAAAGTATTCCGTTCATTTAAGAATTACAGCAGCACCGTTGAAACACAGTCTCAGGTTTTACAATTTCCCAAACTTTAGACGTTGCGACTCCGCAACTGTCACCCGAAGATCATGACGTTACAAGACCGTCACCGGGTCTTCAGGAAGTTTTGAAACACTTGAATGCATAGTTTATTTTCGTTTATCAGAGGCCTAGATCACTGTCCTCTTCTTGCACCATAAACAAAGTCGAACATATTGTAATGTTTACATTTGAAACGAAATCAGCTGCACGACTAGATACATTTAAACGAGATAATTTACACTTGTTAAAAATCCTTAACCAACCTTAGCTGCCATGAAGACTTACATATTTACTTATTTAACATTGTATTTATTACAAGACAATGCTCATACATATAAACCCGTCGCAATTATTCATGGAGTTCTTGACGCGAAAGACACGATGGATTTCCTAGCTGACAATATTCGTAAGGTTTGTTACTAAATATAAATGTATGTAAGTGCACAATAAGTTTAATTTTTATTTAATATTTTATTTTAGGCTCATCCAGGCACCCGAGTTGAGGTGTTAGATGCTTTACATGGATACCAAAGTTTACAACCGTTGTGGGTTCAAGTTAGTAAATTTGGTCAATTGCTGTTAGATTTAGTCAACGAAACTGACAGCAACATACATTTGATTGGATATTCACAAGGCAATTTTTTGGAAAATAAAAATTATTTAAATTTTATATGTAAATATTTTTTTTTTTACAGGTGGATTAATTTGCAGGGGCATTTTAAGCAGCTTGAAAAATCATTCTGTACACAATTTCATTTCATTAAGCTCGCCCCAGATGGGCCAATATGGAGGTTGGATGATATAGTGAATTGTAATCATTTTCTTGTTTAATACATTTTCCCATTATCCAGATACGGATTATCTACGATTATTATTTCCGCATTTTATGAAAGATAATTTGTTTCGGTGAGCTCTCAATTATTCTTGGTTTTATGCGTAGAAATTACATTTTGTTGGTTTTTGTAATTTTTAGACTATTCTACTCATCGTTCGGCCAAAGATTTTCCATCGCGAATTATTGGAAAGGTTTAAAATTTAAATTGTTCACATTTTCACATTTTCATAATTTAAAAAATTATCTTATAGATATATATATATATTTTCATTTTCAGACCCGCACCACATCGATTTATACCTAAATTACAGCAGTTACCTCGCTGTACTAAATAACGAAACAACAAATCCTCAAAGTTTCGGTACAAATATAATTTTGATCTTTTTATTTCTTTCCTTTTTTCTTTTCTCCCCGTTTAATCGACTCGCTAAAAATTACAAACAATGTTTCCAGTTTTCAAAAATAATTTTCTCAAGCTACAACAACTCGTTCTGATTGGAGGTCCGGATGATGGTGTTATAACACCGTGGCAATCGAGGTAATATAAAAAAAACCTAAATTTAATAATATAATGTTTGTTAAACAAATTGGTCTTTCTTTAGTCATTTTGGCTATTACGATGCGAACGAAACTATAATTGAAATGACGGATCAAGAGGTAAACGAGTTAATTTTTATCGGTGCGTTTTAATGACACTGAATTCCCAATCTTAAAAATAGGTTTATGTCAAGGATTCATTTGGATTGAAGACACTTCGGAGCAGAAATGCCATTGCAGCATATTCAGTGCCCGGTGTTTACCATTTACAGTGGCACCAGAACATGACAATCTTTTATAAATATATTTTACCCCATTTAACATGAAATTATGTACTTTAAACTTTATATTTGATCATAGTTTGTAACATTTAAACTGAAAATAATGAGTTGAGATTCAATTAAATTAATTTACCACTATTTTTAACTGGTTGTGCTTCCTCAAAAATAAACTGTTACAATTATAATGTATAAACAGGGAAAAAAGTAAGTAGATAACAATAATACTGGCAACCAATTTGTTTTTTTTTGTTTGTATTTTTTTATCCTCACCAGTTTACTCAATCTTTGCGATTACGATCATCATTGCAACACCTACTATCAAAGCAATCCCTTCCTTAACGGACTGCCACACTTCATTGTCTTTAAGTAGTTCGGGAATCACCGATACCGTCGCTATGTAAATAAAACCGCCAGCGGTAAACGCCAAAGTCCAAGACGTTTCTAGTCCGCCCATTTCTTCGGCCAATAAACTACACAATGTGCCAGTCACGGCACCGACAGCAGTGACCAACTGAAGAAGAATTGCCTGCAATAACATAAACTTATCTTTAGATTTTTATTTTTATAAAATTTACTTTCCAATGTTTACATACATTACGACGACTAACACCGGATTGAAGCAAAATGGCATAATCGCCTATTTCGTGTGGAATTTCATGAAAAATAACAGTAACGGTGGTAATTATACCAATTCCTCGACCCGCCAAAAAAGCAGCGCCGATCGCCATTCCATCCGTAAAATTATGGATGAAATCAGCAGCTAAATTCAAAAAACCGGCCACTTTAATGTCGTGAGTGTCCACTACTAGAAAAAAAAATAATAATTAATTTTAAAATAAGTTAAATCGCAGTTTAGAGTCACCAACTTACATTTCGGAGCGTCTTTCACGACGACTTGTTTCTTTATTGTGTCGCCAGATTCATCCGGACAGTCATCACCCGATGCACCGACAGGAGTCGTTTGTTTAGCATCTGTTTCTGCTTCACTAGCTTTTACATCAGTTTTTTTATTGCCTTCGACAGCGGTATGCGCGTGCGAATGTGAATGGTGCACCTTAGCAATCCTCAAACATTTTTCAACCATTAAAAACACACCGATTCCAACTAACACCCACAAACCAACACCTAAATCATGTCCCTCACCACCTTCGTGACTGTGCCCGTGGCCGTGGCCGTGTCCATTCGCAGAACTCGCAGCAAAGCTCGCGTGGGGAATTAGGTGCAAAAATGCATCGCCCAATAATCCTCCGGACGCAAAAGCGAGCAACGTTTTCAGCAGGTTCGCGTGTTCGGCGGTGCCGTCAACTGGCACCACGAAAAGAATAAGAAAGGGCACAAAACTGACGAGAAGAGTTGCTCCGAGTGCTTGCAGAATCAAACCAAAACCGAGTCTGGAACTCGATGGTTTATGAGGAAGTTTTCCTGGCGGCTCCTGCGAAGCCCAGCCGAGTTTTTCACTGTGGTGGGTGTGTTCGTGGCCGTGGGAATGCGAATGCGAATGCGAATGCGAACGAATTTCCTCGTTTGCTTCACGAGAGTATTTGAACGATGGTGGCTGCTCATCACCGTCGTGGGAATGTCCATGGCCGTGTCCGTGACAGTTGACGAGAGATAGGAAAACTATTACAAATATCAAACGGACCAAGAGCTTGCATTTTAAGATACGCATCGTTATCGTCGTTTAGACAATCAATTACTAGCGTGAAATCTAACGTGGCTCTAAGTCAAAACCGGAAATATGTCAGAAAACCGTTTTTCATCGTATATGTTCATCGGACCAACCAGGTTCACGCGTAACCACTAGCGACACCTATTGACGGCCTATTCCTTCACATTTAGCGATATGACAATGAAGTTTATTTAAAAATACTTTATAATATTTTAACAATATTTACACAATGTAAATACAGATTATTATTTTTTTTTTTACATAAATAAACTTTGCAAACACATCCTTTTTTGTTTGTGTTTTTATAACACCGGCAATTTCTCTCATCATTTGGTCTTATCAGTTCTAACATTTACAATGACAATAAGATGGGAGATTCTTTAAATTACTTTAGCATTATTGTAACAAATAAAGACGACTATTTTATTTTTTCGTCTTTTTCCCCTCCTCTATCTCGACACATTACTCAACCCTTGCAATTAAGACCATCATTAGGATACCTCCTATCATCGCAATGCCTTCCTGAACGGACAACCAAAATTGATTGTCTTTAAGTAGCTCCGGGATGACCGTTACAGTTGCTATATAAATAAAACCGCCAGCGGTAAAACCTAAGACCCACGATGTTGCTAATTCACCAATTCCTTCGGCCAATAAGCTACAAACTGTTCCTGTTAGCGCGCCAATCGCAGTGACCAATTGAAGAAGTATTGCCTACAAAATAAAAATTAATGCAATTAAATCATTTAAAATGTTTTTTTTTTTTTTGTTGTTGTTTTTTTTACATTGCGACGGCTTAGACCAGATTGGAGAAGAATAGCAAAATCTCCAATTTCATGCGGAATTTCGTGGAAGATAACGGTAATGGTGGTGATGACACCAATTCCTCGTCCAGCCAAAAAAGAAGCTCCGATCGCCATCCCATCGGTAAAATTATGGATAAAATCAGCAACCAAATTTAGGTAACCAGCTACTTTAATTTCATTCGGTGCATGATGTCCTGGAAGAAAAATAGAAATTATTTATTTTAATCATTAAAATGGCAGTTCTCGCTAACTACGAATAGACATTTAAAAACAACAAACACACCACAATTTTGCTTTATTTTAATTTTAATTTTTAAATTTTTGTTTTTTTAGATATATTTTATATATGAAATAAAAAATTAAAAATTTTTTTTATACAATTTTTAATATTTCTTTATGATGTTTGCGAGAGAAGCAAATACAAACAGCTGGCAGCGCATCTGCAGCTCGATTAACCGAGCCTCTTTATTGCTGTGATATCATTAATGTATTTTAACATCTGTGCGAAATTTATTTCAAACAGATTTTAATAATATTAATATAAAAAAATTAACTGAGAAGTATTAGAGGATAAAGTCTTACAAAACAGCATCCTCGGAGTAACGAGAAAATTTATTTATTGAAAATTTTGTTGAAATTTAAAGAAATATTGAAAAAATCTATAAAATTTTAATTTTTTTGGTAAAATTTTGTAATAAAATAAATAATTTTTTTTTATCATCGTAAGTACAGTACGCTTCATCAACAGTTGGCACCGTGAAGGTGGCGGCCCACAACACAACACGTGATCACCACCAGCTTTCACTCTAATCCAATCCATGAAAATACATCAATTAAATTAGATACGTTATTACACACATAAATAACCAAAATGGTCCCCCATACTCTGTTCACACTAATTACTTCAGGGTCTTAAAGGCTCGTTTGTTATAATTTAAATAAGATTGTATTTTAGTCAGTTAATATGGCAAGGACAAATCACTAGAACAAAAACAAAAAAGATCAAATCAAAATTCATTTTAATTACCGTAATCGAAATTACCGTAGTTATAATTCCCATCCGATCTCATTCTTTTTCTCGGCGAGTCTCCAGAAGCATCGAGAAAGTCATCATCGGATGTGTTTTCGGAGCAACAATGGATTTTAGAAGGAGGATCAATAAATTTAACTTCCTGTTTCTTTCTACCACTACTATTACAAATGCTGGAAGGAGCATCGGTGGACTGCAGAAGCGGGCGCAAATGTTGATGTTGCGCTTGAGTAATCCTTAAAGCCTTTTCTACTATTAAAAATGCACCAATTCCAATTAAAACCCATAAACCAACACTTAAGTCGTGTCTGGAATCCTCGTGGCTGTGTCCATGCCGGAACTTGGCACCGTCCCCAGTTGCAGCATTTGCCGCCATGTTCGCGTGGGGAATTAAATGCAAAAATGCATCGCCCAATAATCCCCCGGACGCGAAGCTAAGTAAAACCTTGAGCATCTTCGCATGTTCGGCAGATCCATCTACTGGAACCACGAAAAGTACAAGAAAGGGCACGAAACTAACGAATAGGGTTGCTCCTAGAGCTTGAAGTATCAAACCGAAGCCGAGTCGAGGACTCGTAGCTCGGGGAGGCCACTGACGAAATTTTGAATTTCCGCGCGGTTCCGGGGATGCCCAGCTTAGCTTTTCACTGTGGTGGGCGTGACCGGTTTCCCTCGCGCGGACGTGCGAATGGTGCTCGTCGTTGTTCGCTTCCCGCGAATATTTAAACGGTGGTGGGTGTTCGTCTTCGTCGTGAGAATGTTCGTGTCCGTGGCAATTTACGAGTCTTAGAAAAATAATGGAGAATATCAAACAAATACAAAACTTATATTTTGTTGATATGCCATTATATATCGTCATTGCGGTCTTGCGAATAACTTAGTAATTATATAAATCGTTGAACGGCAATGAGAATGTAATCAAGGCCTCCGAACCGGAATAAGTCATATTTAAGAACGATTCTCGGATATTAACGACATCTGTTGACGTATTTTTTTAATAAGTCACAACCAAAATACTGATTTTATTTTTATTTTTATTCATTAAATCAACCCGCATAGTTTTTTTGTTCTTTTTAAAACAAATTCACGGGAATACATTCAACTTTTAAGTATCATAGCTGCGTAAAACTCTTTGCAAACACCGGACTTTCCTTAAAAACCCATTTACAACGATATAAAAATAATTTTTGAAATAATTATGGCTTGTGAATAATAAAATCCCAAGATTCTTTCCACTTTAAGTCGAAAACATCTTGAGCTTTTAACGGAATGACGCCGTACGATAAAACACTAAATTTTGTGTAAACATAAATAATGCTCAGAACCCAAATAGCAACTGCGACTTTGAATAAATTCGTGTAATGTGGTGAAGCAAAAAGCCAACTAAAAAAGAAAAATATCAATTAACTTTAAAATAACGTAATTAACTTCATTTTAATTTTATACCTGACAACTGTATACATGTGATCAATCATTGCAGCCATTAACAACAGATTGAAGAGAAATGCAGGCAGATAATGATGAAGAAACAGTGTACGATCGGCGAAAAAATATGGAAGATAATGAAGCATGTAACCAGCTAAGAATATTTCTCCGCTTTTTATAAATTTTAACCATATATCTACAATAATAAAAATAAATAAATAAAAACTTTTTGAATAATTCCTGCTTATTATTTACCCGCGGGAATATCGAAACATTTTCTATGTCGTCTCAACGAGTAAACAACGAGCAAGAAAATGTATAAACAAATGCTTATTGAAGCCGAGTACCAAATGACTAGATTTCCAATTAAGTGTATTTGAGCCTTTAAAAAAACCAATAACGTGTTATTAACTGTCTTATATTGCGATCAATATGTAATTCTTACGTTACTCTCTTGGCTGACCCAATAAGCTATACCACGCGTTAAAAATGGCCACTCGAACGGACCCGAACTGTACATGTGGTCTTG
Organism: Strigamia crassipes; assembly: GCA_034683725.1. NCBI lineage: Eukaryota > Metazoa > Arthropoda > Chilopoda > Geophilomorpha > Linotaeniidae > Strigamia > Strigamia crassipes. The sequence continues at coordinate 27,330 of JAQFXT010000607.1, forward strand.
GACATTTTCTTGATTAACCAAAAACATTTTGAACTAAAATATATTACAAAATATATTTTTATATAAAATTAAAATAAATTCCGATTGCAAAATAAAATTCTTGCCTGTAATTCCCAGAGTTTTTCCCAAAAAGATAAATGTGTCGGTGCCGTTGGAACAAACTCAGCCATTCCTAGTTCACGTTCCCGATCTTTCCTATCTGCATCTAAAAAAAAAATAATAAAAATAATTTAATTTAATTTTAAAATATTTAAGAATTAACATACTTTTAGTGTATCGGTGTTCTTCAACGTTCCATATTGTGCTTTCTTGATTAATTACTCTATCAGTTACTACTTCGTGCTGGTGGAATCCCCAATCGGGTAACTGTTTACCAGTAAACTGCAATTTAAAGAATTATTTAATGAAATGAATGAATTATAAAATAATTTAAAAATTTACTTTGAGGGCTTGCGTTGAGTTTACATGAATAAGTCTAACTTGAGATTGAATCGTGTGCCACACATCACCTTCGCTTTCACGATTTACGATGTCCTAAACGTTTTTATACCGATTAAATCGATCACAAAATCAGAAATGTACATTTTCACAGCTTACAACTTTCCATAAATTCTGTGCTGGCATGGAAACATTGTAATCAATGTAACATGAAACTTCTTGATTTCGTGGTGACATTGGAGCTGCAACATCATGGCTAAAAAAAAAATTCTTAATAGAAATTTCGTAATAAATAATCAGATCATCTTTTTAGTTCACCTGTTTAATGCTCTGCTAGATATGCCGTGAACTAATTGGATGACATCACCATGTTTGATTTTATCCAATGGCTCCGACACAACCAGATCATTTCTATTTTGCCAAACAAAACATTTTAAAAAAATTATTATTTATTTTATCTAAAAAATTCCTTCGTTACTTTGACAGTCGCTTTACAATCCACCAATTATGAACATCTTTAAAGCTATAACACGTGACTTGCTGTTGATGGCTGCTGCCTCGATTGTCGGGATATCGAATAGGATAAACGTGCGGATGAGAATGAAGCCAGCACGCCCTTCCGTGAGTGTGTCGAAGAGTAATTTGGGAACCGTGTACAATATCCAACGGCTGTCCTTTTGTAATTGATGCTAAGCCACCCTAATTAAATAAAAATAAGTTGATATAATTTTTACAAATTGGCGTAAGACTCACAACGTACCTCTAAGCTCGCTTGAAATGCACTTGTCATCACATTGTCATGTGGCCCTGCTTTTGTCAGTATTGATAAATGTATATAAAATATTGCAATATAAAGAAATAGTGGAAATATAAAAAGATTAAGAAATCGAACAATGAAATGCAAAGCCAGTTGAAACTAAAAAATAAATAAATACAAAATTGTATATCGAATTAAATTGAATTTTAGAATATTTACATTGCTGAGTAAAGGATTTGACACTAATGACCAATAATCTCGAACAACGACTCCAATAATTAGTAACAGCGACCAAACAGCAACGTATTTTATGCTGAAAATTAAATAACACGTAAATATTAGGCTAAAAAAAATGTCAAATACATATTTACCAAATAGCGCAAGTTATAGAAACACTCATTAAACTTAGCCAAAAAAACCAATTAATCGAAAATGGTCTAAAAATGTAAATAAGAGTTTAAAATAATATTTTAACAGTTCAAAATTGAGAGTTATAAAACCTGTGTTGAAGTTTTCTAAACTTCAGTAAACATAATAAACTGAAAGAGGTAAAAAACAGTAGAAGGCCTTCCATGAGTATAAATCGTGACTGAGTTAGCAATGCAGTATCTTAAACGAAATTAAAATTGCAGATTAAAACAAATTTTATATTAAAAAAATATTAGTCACACCAAAAATAATCAAAAGTGCCGCCAAAATTCCAGTAAAATGCTTCAATCCCATTTCGATTATAATTTGATAAACAGTTGGAACTAAAAGACTGCCACACAGCGCTGGTATGCAACGAAATGCCCATATGGGTACCAACGGTGCATAGCCTACAGAATTCATCATTTAATAACTCAAATGTTTTTTATTATACAATATTTTAACCTTTCCCTATTTGATCAAAATGATAACTCCCGTCGTAACCGCTTAAGTATCCCATTAATGCAATTAATTGTTTGCCGAGTGGTGGATGGGAATCGAAAAAAAACGTCCTCTTCATATAAAGAGAAGCGTATTTTCCATAATGTAATTCATCGAACCTAAATAAAAAAAACTCAAATTTTAAAAATAAATAAGTCAATCCAAAAAGTTATCGTACACAATGCTCCTTGGTTCTTCTAATCGCCACATTCTTGTAGCCAACGAAATTAGAAACAACAAAAGGGCCATTACATCAATTTCTGCATTAATTGTGAAAGGCCTAGTCGAAATTTCCTTGTCGTCCTTTCGTTTCTCAGTTGACGATAAAATTTCTCTATTCTGAAATTAAAAAAATAAATAAATAAATAAATAAATACATAAAAATGAAAAATTCAAATATTCCGAGTCACTTCCCAAACCAATTTCATTTGAATTAAATTAAACAGGAAATAACAACAAGTGCGTAAAAAATTGAAATAAAAAATTATAGTTTTCTATGTTTGATAATTACTAGCGACCTCATGCTTCCGAGGGGTCACGAAGCGCTGCTCTGTTTTTAAATCACTGTCCGATTCCGATAAAGTTGAGTTTGTGTCTTTTCTAGTTCTGGTATTGTCATTTTTCTTCGCATTCGTTTTATTACCGCCCATCGTTGATCAGTTTTTGTCTATAAATATAAATTATTCGTGGTTCAAATTCCCCGTAAGGTCACGCGTGACGTGGAAGAAATCCAGACAACCCAAGCCCAAACTGTGTTTACAAAATTAAAATTACGTGTAAACGCTGCTACCTGCAGAAACATACCTGATCTAACACTTAACCATCACAGTGCATGCGCCATTAACGACATTGCAAGCTGCACAATCCTTTGGCTAGCTTGTGTTAATGTGATCAGAGTCAACGGGGTTCGCATTTATTCACAACAAAACCTGTGATATCCCATAATGCTTTGTCCGGTTTTACTAAAACCTGAACCTGAACGGCCTTGAGGATGCATTCAAAAATCGAAACTAATCGAAGAAACAAATGGAAATTGGGGCCGGAGCACAAAAGTAAGTTGAATTTGACATATTACACATATTTATTTGCATTTTTTAGATTATTTTAGATCTGAAATTGGTTTAATAAATTTTAAATTTTTGTTTAAAAGTTAAAAAGTTTAAATTTTATGTGATTATTTTTAAATTTGATGTGATTATTTTTAAATTTTATGTCATTATTTTTAAATTTTATGTCATTATTTTTAAATTTTATGTCATTATTTTTAAATTTTATGTCATTATTTTTAAATT
>JAQFXT010000608.1:0-30713 GCA_034683725.1 Strigamia crassipes
ACAATTGAAGACAAAATATTAATAGGGAAAATGGAAAGCCTACAATTAATCTTTTTGTAAATAAGCTTTTTAATGCAATAAATCAATTTATTTTCTTTAACTGTTTGAAAACTACAAATATTGGTTTATACAGAGTGGGAAGTATTACGAATAGAATAATTTATTGATTCTAAGCTTTCTTTTTAAATTGTCACTCCGCATTCCGGAGTTAAGTATGGTAGTTCAATTTCGAGTTAAACTGAAAATGTAATCTATACGAAATGCCTTTCCAATTCGAAAAAGGTAGTACCCTCTGAACGCCCCCTGGCAAATGTAATAGCATATTACTATATACGACTTGCCGAACTTTTTCGTAAAGTGCAGAATTTTATTTCTTTAAATCAATCTGATGCAACACTTGAAATTAAAAGTATGGCCTGCGAGTTTATTTGTCCTAAGAAAGTACAGACGTTGTCGCGGACGTTGTTCGCGTGACTGGACAACGTATTGGATGGGAAGAAAGAAGGGAAGGGCTAAACTAATGGCTTCCATTATTGCGTAATTGAGTCTCTGAAACGTGAAGGTTTTGTTCAGCCTCATTTCGGTTGAAATTAATGGTTTTAGTGTCTTAAGTTTTCAACTTTCCCGTGGTTATCTAAGCAGCATTTGTCCCGTGTTTATTTTGAGCTTAAACATTTGCAGTAAGGCTGAATAAACGTGGAAAGACTTTAAATTTATCAAAATTTGTTTATTTTGAACGCAGCAGCATTACCATTTCAACGACACTTTTCAGTGAGGTCAAGACAGGAGTTCCATTAAACGCTTGTGCTATCTATTGATAGTAGCGCAGAAAGGAGAGCACTGTGTTCTTTGTTGGTGTTACGCAAACTTGTGTGATTTTTCATCAAGTTTACGAGAGCGCGTCGCTTGTTGCAAGCGCGAATAGGATGGCCTCATAATTTTCCTCTCGTTCTTTCCATTTCTCCTTTTGGCTGGTCGTGTGGGAGGAGGGAGGCATCCCATTAGGGTTATGCGCGAGATAATAGAATTACGTCGTCTGCCGAGAGAAAAGCCTCAGGAAATTTGATTTGCTGTCGGCAATGCTACTTGTACTTGGAATAGGGCCCATATAATTTCATGCCACAGCACAGTCGATGCGATGCCGGGTGTAAATCGCGATACATCCAGCACAGGTTTGCACTGTTTTAAGCTATTGTATTCTGCTGGCTGCATGTCGGAGCAATAAATTTCACGACTCCTGTACACATGATATCATAAGGGTGAGGGTCCCGTGTGGCGTACGCAGGAAATGAAAACCTTTTTATATATATATACATACGTATATTTCCTTTGTCCCTATATACCCGTCTCCATTTACCCTTTGCGCACAATGTTGATGACATCGTATCTGCATAGTAATTTCTCTAGTGCATTACTCATATTTCACTAAACCGCAGCTGTACCGTTGTTTAGCGCTAATGAGTCATAGGTAAAGGACCCGCGCTGTCATGCAGCTCAAAAGTATCAATTTAAAGCAATTAATAACATTTGTTTCATTTAATATCAAATTTAATATCGACTTGAAACTTTTTTTTTTTTTTTTTTTTTTTAAAGAAGATTTAAAAAATTTAAAAGCACATCATCGATTGATTATTTTTTCATTTATATTTTTTTCCCCACACTTTGTTTTCAGATGGAAGAGTCGATCCATCATCCGAAGCTTCCAGTAAAGTCAAAGCGCCCACGACCAGGACAGGAGGGTAAGTGAAGCCCAAGAGAGCACGGGTAGATGAGAAAAGAAGGGGAGTTGAATATTCACCATCTGGCAGTGTGTGATAAATGAGCAAAACACTAGAATAGTAGACACATGAATTTCCTTTAGGGAGTCCATTGAAAGAAGGACATTATCGACGGATGAAGCGTTTTATTTCGAGTTATCTGGTATTTCCTTGTGTTGGTTGGCAATTCACAGTTAAACTCTGTTGCCAAAAAAGTGAACTAGTCTTACAAAACTAGTGTAACAAAATATAAAGCACTTATTAGTAATAAGTTATTTAACGGTGCTTTGGCTTATGCCTTACTGTCATTGCAATCCGGGACGTTCCAATTTTACTCTTATTTTTTTTTTTTTTGTAAGTGGAATTAGAAGTGATCAATATTGGCCTTTATTATTGATTGACATTTTGTTTGCGTGATGGCTTTAAGCTTATTACTATGGTCGCCATCTGGGGATGAAACGACGAACGTAATGTTTACGGTCTTGTAGCGTGAGCATGTTTCCACGCCCAGTGATTACAGTGATAGTCTAATCGTAATGTACTCTTGATGAACTGCCAAGTAGCCAAGATTACAGTCATTTGTTTTAATGATTCTAATGTAGACGAGGACATTAAGAAGTGATTTGTCTCAATGATTTCCAAATTTCTCACTGTACATAATTTACATGTTTTTGTAATTTTTGGGTGACGTGATTGTATTTCTTTATTTACTTCTTAAGAAACCATAAATGGGTTTAGTCTGCATCAATTTTTAAGGTACAGTACGTTTTAAGTGCTTCTATTTTTAATCAGTCTTAAAACTTGTTAGACGCGTGATGTTCAGTTGAGGAATTTTAAGTGTGGAAAAAAATAAAAAGTGAAAAATGGAAGATTATATTTAAGAACGCGATTAGAAGCACCGCTTGATAGAAAGTGTGATTATTATTTTTTTTTGTTACTATGTTTGTAGATCAAAGGAAACAAACTTATGTATAATTAATTAGCTCTTTTTTTAAACCTCTGATGTTTCAATGTCGTAAATTTCTAACACTGCTTTGCAACTTTAGAATGAAATGAAATGAAATTGCCAGATTTTCTGCGTTTTTAGAAACACTGCTGCACTTTGAATTTTTAACAATTCAACTTTGATTTTGAACAAAACATTTGAAAACTTTTGGCGGTTAGTCTTGGTCTTAGGAACACTGGAATACTTTTGTTTAATGAACCACGCGCTCTAGGTGGTTTAGATAATGTTATTGTGATAGTGAAATTACAGTGGAAAATTTTGGTTTGAATTGGGAAGTGCTAACAGTGAACACTCCTAATATTTTTCAACTTTAAATCAATTAAAAATTTATCTACTGATTTGTTCAATTAATGAGATCTCAGCTCTAATACCGAGATTAGATTTCAGCTGTTTCCTGATAGGCCTATGTTTTATAAATTTTCTATAAAACCTTGGTAGCCTCTTTTATTGATTTTCGCCTGCACCTTTAGATCTTTATCGGGAAACTGTAGCTGCATTTGTTGATTAGGTATCCTCAAAACATACAGTTTCCATGGAGATGAATGCTGTACCCCACTTTACCCTTACCCTCATTTAATAATGTATTTATCACCCAGTTTTTTGTTAACCCTATTTCTATACGGATGAGTAATACACAAAATATTACAATAAAATGTTCTTTTATAGGTCCCCTTTGACCAGAGCTTGTCTCATTCGGTGAAATATGTGTACGGGACAGGGCAATAAGCAGTTAATGTTGTATTTATCAATAATTAATGGGAGATAAAATTGGAATTTATGTATATGAAATCGTTCGATTTCTTTTCCTGGTCATTATATTTATTTTTTTGGGCTGTTTGTTCTTTTCTGAACCTGTCTTGTTGGAAAATTAAATGTTGACATAGGTATGAATTTTTTTTCTTTGAAAACGTGCTTTTAAATCGTGCCTAAGGTATTAATAACGAAGTGAATTGAAATGAGAAGTTGCATTCTGTAGGAAAGGCAAATGTACAAGTTGCTTGTTTAATTTGAAATGAAGATGGGCATCCGTTCATCGATTTTTCTTTTTACTAAGCAACAGCAACACAACTCGACTTCGGTTTAAGATAATTCAAAACTCAAGCTTATCATTCCAATTAGCTAAATGTTAGATGAAAAGGGGGTTTTGTATGTTTACACAAAAATTGAGATGGATGTTTAATTTTATACAAGTTATTGATATCTTTTATTGTTGCTGTTTTATTTCTACGAATTTTTTTTCGTTTGACCATACAAAAAAAAAATCTATAGACGATTCAGATGATACTCTTGAAAAATTCATGAATCTAAACAGAGGCCAATTTTCATCCTTAGGCTTAACTCTACTTTAAGGTTGGAGATTTTTTCTACCTTCTGTTTATTACCAGTTTTCCAATTCCGAAAATTTAGAAAATATTTTTTGTGATACATTTTTTATAAACGAAAAAATTATTTTCTTTTGAAGTGGTTTTATCGCTTGCATGTCAAGCTTTGTTGACAAGATATTTTAAAAGTAGTTCTTCCTAAATGCGGTTGGCAACTGACATTGCTCGATTTTGTAGATCAACTGGGTTTGCCCAACGGATGGGATCAATGAGTAAAGTTGAATGAAGGCGTAGTTGCCAAGGGAACGGGACATCTTCATCCATCAGAGAAAAGATGTGGCGCTACAAGGGAAGAGTTTGGGGTGGGGAAGAAAATCGTGATGGATGCACTGCTCGATGTACAGTGAGAATCAAATGAAATTTAATTGCCTTCTTTCTCGCTATCCTATTCGCACAAGCACTTAATAATTCTTCCCTTTTATTTTTATTCCATTCCCCCAAGTGATTTCCTTTGTGATGATTTCACAATTTTATTTCCAAAAGTGGTTTCATATTGAAATATTAAGTTACTTTTTAACAGAATGTAATTTATCATCATATGTTAATGGCCATGTAACGGAATATTCTTGGAATGAGGCAACTGGGCAGGGTTTAATTCAGAATGGGAAGGATTTTGTTTTAGAAAATTCAATACTCGTGGTCTTTTGTTTAAAGCACGGGCGAGCATTTTTATTTTTCCATTGAATATTTTTGTTTGTACTTGTAGAGCCACAGAAGAGACAACTTTCATCTTCCCAGTACCTCCAAGTGTAAATGGAACAGCCGTAACGATCCATGGCACATTGCAGGGCGACCTATACGACAGACTGACCCCATCTCGAGCTGGTAAGATTAGCCCTAGTGTGAGAGAGTAAAAATGCAGACTACCCACCTTATGCCTTTGAAATGAGTCAATCGAAGCGAACTAATGGGTTTTAAATCGATCACGCGAATTGTTCTGCCATGCCAAATTGAAATGGGGAAGAGAAATAATTAAAAAAATATCCTTTGCGTTTTTTAAGTGTAATCGCAACAAGAGAATTTCAAGCATTTGTCGATACGATAGATGAAAAAAAAAAAAAAAATTCTAAAGGAATTATTATTTTTTTATATTATTTTTTTATTTAAGAAAAATGTAGAATTTTTTTTTCTTTTTGCGATTATTATTATTTTTTTGCAGAGAATATTTTTGTTAAAACCATTTAATGATGATTGTTTTTAATGGCATTATTTATATATTTTCAAATAGTGGTGGGTTGAGTAAAAATGAAAGCAACTGGTTTATTTTCACTCCGATTAGGGCGAAAAGTAAAGCATGAATGCAACAATCAATACAAGTTGTTAAGTTGTAATTGTATCCACAGCAAACCTGAGTTTAACATTACGATCTAACACTAATGCTAAAAGTTTTCAATGGGCAATGATTTTCTTCCTTGCAGAGTTGATTTGTTAGACGTGAAGCCTAACCTTTAAAAATTCCCAGTTTCTTCTTTCACATTTTTTTTCTTCGAGTGGGTACTTCCTGCTTTAAAATTCTTTTAGATAAGAGTTAGGAAATGTTTGAAGAATTGCATCATGAAATGAATGTCCATCACTCTTCTTTTTTGTCAAGGTGGGGAAAATGTACGGTTTGAAATGTTCCACTTTCTCACGAGTGAAATTTAACATGGGTATTGATTTATCGAACGCACTATTCTTCGTCGACTGACCACTTCAATAAAGAAAAATCTCCACCCTTCTTGTGCTGCTGACCAAAATATTGACCTTACTGATGGAAACAAGACAAAACCAGACATCCGAAAAAGAAGAGATAATAACAATAGCAAAAAAAAGTGTGATTTATTGATAGTATTCCATAAGTTACCGTAGACATAATTAGACACGCCATTAATTTTTATGGATAAACATGAGAATATTTTTACAACATTTTTATACCTTGAATTCATAAATACAAAATACGTAATACTATCATAAAATATGGGGGAAAGGAGGTTGCATTAAATATTTATAAACACTTTTTCTCATAATTTTTTATTCTTTTTTACTTTTCTAATGTTTTTCGTAACATGCACAATTAATTGCATCTTAAGTTGCGCTATTAGTCAGTGTCGCGATATCCTCTTATGGATTTTTGCATTAGGCTCGTATGATCCTCTCAAAATGCTTACACCAACTACTAAAGAAGAGACGCCATCAAATTCCCCAGCGAATTGCAAATGTTGAGTTGGAAATATTAATCTACCTTCAAAGAGTCCTGAACTTGACACTTCTGCCTGCTTTATTAACAGATTTACGATTTTGCCTCAAGGTGGAATAGTTGAAGAAGGTAAAGACATGGGAGCCATTCCTTTGCATGGCGCTGAATTCACCTCAGAGGCAAAATAGTAGTCTAAAGTGAGAATATTAATAGCGCAAAGTGACATACTACGCAATAAATCAAACTCAGCCTCCGGTTGGAGATGAGCTGCTGCAAATCGCATCGCATATTAAATAAAATTGTTAAATAAATATTCATTGACTTGAAAGCAAAGTGTGAAAACTTAGATCGCCAATAATTAAAACCATCAAGAAAAATGATTTATTTAAAACACAATTTTTCCATTCTTAAGTGGATATTTGCGAGTCTCTTTGTCTAACGGCTAGAATGCATTATAATATCGAGTGCTTTTCTATGTCAGTGACAGTCAACGGTAACCACTAATGCCCTTTGGAAAATGCTGTCACCAATGAAGTGGCTTGAAATTTGAAACTTGTATTCATGCTCTACGCCATTTTTGTTCCGTACCATCTGAATGGTTAGTAACTCTCTAGGTGCGCCTTATTCCCAATAGATGTAGACCCTTTGCAGTCTTCTTTTGCAGTGGGAATTGTGCCCTGTTATTGACAACTCCCATTTGGTTTACCTCTGCAAATACATTTTTATTATTATTGCAGTTACTCTCAATGGGTATATATATATTTTTTGCTTTATTTTTCTGTACATTTCTTGTCGCTAAATTATTCACACGCAAAGTTCTAGTGTATAAACTTTGATAAATTATTTCTCAGCGCGTTACTTATTCATATGCTCTGTTTTGTTGTTTATTTTTTTTTTCTTTCTGTGTATAAAAAACCGGTTTTGTTTTTTTTTCTTCACTAGGTACACTACAAGTAGAAAAAAAATTTCCAAATGCAGATGAATCAACTAGACTATTAAAATAAACAGTAAGTTTTTTGTTTTTTCACTTATTTCTAGGAAATTATTTTAAAATGATGTGGGGGGAAAAAATGAAATGATATTTTTGTTTCACTCCATTTGTGGAATTAGAAATCGTGAGATGTCATTTTTCTTGCAAACGATTTTTGTCGTTTCAACAGCTCTCTGGTGTAGAGGTTGAAAAGGAGATGACATTGTCGTTTCTAAGATTAAAATGGCAATTTTTTAAAAGATAACTTACATTTCAAATATTAAAGTAGGGGTGATGGCAGTGCCGACAAAAATGATGTGCCTTTAATTTGTTTGGAAGCTGAAGAGTAAAAAACAAAATCGAGTAAGCTGAAGTGCACTTGCACAAGTTGTGACTCACAATTCCAATCCACAAGATTACATCGCATTGATTGATGGGGTCATTCTCACAAGCCCTCTTCAGAGTATTGATAACCTTAAGGGGAGACACTTCTTGTCTTAGTACATGCATTCATGGCCATTTTAAATCATTTTTAAAAATATAAAAAATAGATAATCGTGTATAATAAATGAAAGAAAATTGACAAAGGAAATTTTTAGATCATTTCTTAAGTATGTAATGAAAAATTAATGGAATGTTATAAAATGTTGAAATTATGCACATAATTTTTCTCACACTTTTATAAGCAAAGCAAACTGTCGTTAGGTTAATTAAGTATGCGAATCCATAAATTTTTCTTCGGGTAGTTTTATTGATTTTTCTTAGTGAAAAGTTCTGGGAAACGTGGCATATAATCTGGAGATGCTATTTACACAAAGTGTTAATTGATGCATGTTTGGACCTTGGGGAAAATATTTTGACATGGTCATCACATTTTGATATATTCTTGTTGACCTTTTGCCCCGACAGGTGTTAACATCCCCACCAACAAGTACCAGTGGTTGTTTCCAAAGAAGAGAGGAGGAAATTTTCCAGTGTAAGTGGGAGATTAATTAAGCCAAGTGAATGAAGCTCACGTGGCTGCCTCCAGTTTTATGTACAAAAATGACCAAAACTTTTATCTCACGTTATGAGATAAATTGCCTAGAGAAAATGATGGTGACCTCGCCTTGAGAACCGAGGACAAGAAACTAAACTCAAGTGACATTCGAGGATATATATGTGTATGTGTGTTGTGTGCCTCAAATATGGATGAACTCAAGAGCGAGTTAGGACTGAGGGATTTTACTTTCCATACATTTTGTGGAAGAAATACTTTTCTAATACGCCTTAGACAACTCAAGAAATGTGTTGTTACATTAAGGAGACAATCGTTGTGGTTATTTTACAAGTGATTACAGTTTTTGCTTTTGTTTTTAGAGTGCAAACCTGTGGTGGTTTGCTTAATTTTCGACCAATGCAAATGGGACTTTTTACTATTATTTTTACTATTATTATTATTAATTACAAATTTCATTGTGTAATTGTGAGATTTATGGTAAATCTAATTGGCCACGGATATAATTATTGATGGCAGTTTGATTTTTTTTTAACTCGTTTTTATTTTAATTTTTAAATTATTTTACGACTATTGTAATTGTTCTGTTATGAAAAATGTTATTTTTTATTTTCTTTTAATTTTTTTAAGTATAGTACGTAAATTATTTTAATATATTTGTATTAATACTGATTAAATACTTATAAAAAATAAGAAAATTGTACATGCCTGAATTTTGCTACATATTACAAAAGAAAAGAAAAGAAAAAGAGTTTTTAGATATTTCATAATATTATGTATTTACTTAAAAGTGATATCAATTTATGTATTTTTTATTTGTGGACAAAATATACGTCTCAGGATTGAGTAATTCGTTTCTGATATTTATTACGCATAGCGTCATTGTTATGTTTCACCAAATCGCCACTAAAGCGCTAATTTATGGATGACGTATGACTGAGCTTGGCGCGTCAGGCGTAATGGCGGCTAGATTTATAGTTATGTTCTACATTATGATCGAAGTAACTTGACAATCGACAATCTTCGTGTATCGATTGCAATATTTTCAAGCCAAGGTAATGTGATATAAAGATTTGATCACGTTTCTTTTTAATGAAAGAGACTTTCGCGAGCAGATTATCAAATGCGATGGGATTTTAAGATCATAAGCTTGTATTAATGGAATTTTATTTTAAAAGTTAGGTTTAATGAGTTTTACGAATACAAATACTTGTAAGTTAATTCATCCGACTACTAAGGGGCGTGTAACTATTTTCTTGTAGGAAATTCAGTATGTAGAAATCTTGGCCGCCAATAACCAATTGCACAACGTGATGTCTCGAAGGAGCAAACGGGTAAATAAACAGTACTGTTATAATTGTATTTGTCGGCGTACTGAGTTTTTTTTTGTCTGAAAGAAAATCAGATGTAATTTACATGCAAATTCAGACAGATCAGAATCGCCGAGTATTTTATTTTTAATTTTTTTTTCTTAAATATTTTTTTTTATTACTTTTTTTAAGCTTTTAACCATTTTTTACTTCATTACACATGCATTTATTTATAAATTCATGGATTTTGGAACTTTCATCTGCAAACTACAATTGACAAAGAAATTAGGGTTCCAGGAGATCACTTATTTTTTTAACTTTGTGCATATATTTTTTTTGATTCAACTTCTGATTAGAGTTCTTGACTACCAACTAAAGAGTGCAACTGGATAAATTTTCTTCTCTTAGGAATGAACCGTCGTTTCAAAATTTATGATTTTTTTTCCGTTTTTTTTTTTTTTGTTGAGAGGCGGTTCTAACTGACAGTCATCCCTAAAGAATTGTTTCTGAAATTAATAACTTGACGTGAGCATTTTTTTTTTTCAAGATAAGAGATTAATTGAGATACAGTTCTTATTCATCGCTAGCTATTGGAAATTTAATAGGAAAATGGGAGCATTAGAATCGATTGGGAATTTTTTCAAAATAATATATATTTTTTTATTTTTTTACCTTTTTGAAAATAGAAATGTAACATTATTCCAGTCAACAAAAAAACAGTTTGTTTGTCGCAAGCTTTTATTGGAACCTTTTATTATCGTATTCCACGTTTATTAAGGCATCACTGCTGATCACGAAGAAAATCAATCATCTCGATCTTGTCCCGACGAATTGTGCGCAACATCAATTACACCTCAACGAAAATGAAAGCGCACCATCACTTGGCTGTTTTCTACTTCATTGAAATTAAATGAAATTTTTTTTTTTAATTTTGAAAATTTTTTTTTTTCTATATATTAATTAAGTGTTACGGAAATTTAATGTCAAAAGTAACGTGTTGGAGCTTGATTTAAGCGATACGTTCTGTGGGTGTTCGCAGGAGTACAATTTCAACAAGTGGAAGTCAGTTTTAAATGAAAAATAATCCTCCCCATTTGTTTTGCAGAGTCGACGATGACGATGAATGTTCCGGGAGAAATAGGAAAGCAGCAACCGTGCATTACCCAAAGTACAGCCGCCGCAGGGATTACGGTAAGAGATGTCACTTGCAGTTGTACAACTGAACACAAAAGATTTGCCTTTAGAGTATACAAACAAGAAAAGTTTGTTTAAAGTGGAAGTGACATTGTGTTTTTATTATTCATTTGTACACCCCACACACTATGCAAATCAAATTAATAATTTCGGTAAATATTTGTTTAGATGTGTTCTACGTTGTAATTCAACATGCAGGTATTCAATTATGCTAATTTGTCATAAGGACGTGTCGTATCGATCAATTTCTTCTGGTTACATTTCGGAATATTTTTTTAATCGATCGAGAATTCGAGACTTCTGTTTTGGCTATGTTTTTTTTTTATTGTGACTAAATTTGAGAATTGAACAGGGAAGTAAGAAATGATTAATGGAACAAATAAAATGGTCAAAAGTCCATCAATCAAATTTTGGATAGGGTAAAATGCTTAGTTTTACTCGATATTGTCGATAATCCACCACAACGAGTGATTCCCTCATTAGCCGAAATGACAACGAATGTGGTCGTTAATTTTGTTAGTGATTGTGGCCAAAGAAAGGCTAATTATTTTTTTTTTTCATTATTTTCATCCCATTTTCTTCAATGATGTGGTGTGTTTTTATATATATATATATATATATATGTGTGTGTGTGTGTGTTTCCGTTGTGTCGTTACTCTTGTTGATATTAATTTCATTGTGCTCGGATCTGGTGTGAATTTATCCATTAAATCCAATGTGGTCTGCAATATAGGTAATTTTGATGTTGATGGATTTGTACTTTGGTCATATCGATTTCAATTTGTTGTAAAGTTTAATCGGATATTTAGAAAAATAATGTTTTCTACGACAGATGGAGCAGTTACAGGATAATTTACCGAAATATGTAACATTAGCGATAATCTGATGATATATGTATTGTGTAATGGCGGAGGTAACAAAAGCCGAGTGCACTCGCCGGATTTAGGCTAACCCGTGCTCTTATACTTTTACCTCGAGTATCAATAATACGAAAGAAAGGAAAGCGGAAAAATGTTTTAATTAAAATCGTAAATAAATCTCGCTACGTATTTTATTTGGTCAAGAACTATTTTCTATAAGAGGTATATGGAGAATTCTTATGTCGATGGTGACGACGGAAGACATAATAGTGGAGGCATTTTATGTTGGTGATCTTTCCACCTGCCTCGTCGCTCATTGTCACCAACTGACCACGTGTGCACTTGTTGGTCTTCAGAGCTATTGCTGAATTGCCTTTTGTGTCTCTTTTCTGAAAGTACAAAAGCAATAGCACAAAAGTAATTACAGCTGTGAGAACAAGTTTAACGGGTGGGACTTGTAATTGCAAAGGAAATTAATTAGCCACGTTTCTCTACTCGGATCTTGTATGGCATGTGTAACTAGTGAGTAAGATAAATGTCATTTCACTGGATGATGAAATGAATTGTTTGCTTTCAGTCAGGAAGTGAGGGAAATTGCACATATTTGCTTTGATAATTTAAAAATTTGGCTTTTTAAAGCTGTTTTTAGTTTGGTTGGTAAATATAATTTTAACATAAGATGAACTTAGTTGTTTGCATAAAGCAGGCGAAAGAAGAAGAAACAAAAAATGGTTTGTCGACAATTAAAATGGATTGTGGTTTTAGATAATGGTGAAAACAAAGAAATACTTTTAATGTGTTATGCAAAACATTTCGTTGTGTTTGCTTTTGCTTTTATAATGCGCAGATGTCTCATTGAACGCGGTCTCTATTATGGCACGAGGGAATTGAAAGGAATGATTCAACAGTTAATGCACGGGGTCTTCGTTATTGCTTGGGTACTTTGCGTTCTCTCTCGTTCTTGTACACCCTAGCACAAATGTCACACGCTTGCAATGAGAACTAAACTAGGAATTAGTGTAGGCTCAGTTATACGTCCATGACAAACTGTAAAATAACCAAAGGATAAATTATTTTAATGTCGAAAGAGTTAAACAAAAGCATGCTTGAACAAGCCTTTAATGATGATTAGTAAATTTGAATTTGTGCAGTTATTTACAGGGGTTAGTGGTGTGGGTTTTGAATTCTGCATTATATTTTCAAGGAATTTAAGGTTTACGCAATTAGAAGTAGTAAAGAATTTTAGAAGTAATTTAACAGTGAATTTGTAACAACTAAGTAGCTGTTAAAAGTTGGCATTGTTATCCTTTGTTTTGTCACTTTTAAAAAGTAAATTACCACGCTAGCTTGCCTAAATTGTAAAAATAATAATAAAATACTGAACTTATTTTTTTTCCTCTTTGAAAACGTACATAAAAGTTGTATAAAGTGTATGATGTAGTGTTATTGGTTTTCTCATTTTCCTGCATAAATGAAAAGAAGAAAGCAATATGCATCGTTAGTGGAAAAATTTATATGTTTACGAATGGGCGAATCGACTATGACATGGACAATTGATTTTTTAAACCAGAAATCAGATGTCAAAGGAAAAAGGAAACTTTGATAAGTGCTTCTGGGAGCTTGTCAGTGCTCATGTTTTGGCTTCGCAAATGGAAGTAGCGTTCTACTTAAACGTGTTTGGATTTTGAACGCTTATAACATTCTAAAGCGCAAATAACGGACTGTAAGTCAAACAGTTTCTGACCCCAGTTCGTAAGTTTTAATAAAATTAAGGATGAAGGTTAAAAGGGAGCATTGAGAGAATAATGTGAATTTGGAACATTGCAGAAAGTCATACCGCCGTCATTTGTCCCGTTATGTATCTCTTGGGGGCAGGGAAAGAGAGGTTTTGGTAGCTAGGAGGCTTCAGTCAAATTATAACCGGGCTTGGTTGTGTGACGGGCACGATAAATCTGACCACAATTGCACCGTAAACATGTTGACGCCGACGAGAGATGCTGAAGAAAAGACGAAGAGAGGCGGGGGAAAAAAAATTCCTAAATTGGCCGTATTCTAGCGCGTAGTATCATTTTCGCCTCTGGTTCTCATTGCACGTGTATTGGTTGTATAAATGTAGAGTAGTTGAAAACTTAACTTGGGATCCAATAAATTATGTCATCAGAGGTTATGCCTCAACCAATTAATGGGTGGAAAATTGTGGAAGACACGAGAGGTTGGTTGTGTGCTTAAGAAGATTATTTGATTGTTGATTGTGATTTTTTTTTATTTTGCACGCTGAATGTTTGCCATATTTTTTATTTTTTTTATTTTTTTGAAAAATTTTTCCTAAAGGTTTTAATAGAGAAAATAGGATCGTTTTTTTGTTGTTGTTGGGTGTTTTGTTCCTATTTTTCTTGTTTTAGACTAATTTTCTTTTGTTTTTAAAAAGAAAGGTGATTGTGTTGTTTGCACGCTTAAGTTCTGTAGAATTTGTTTTCCTTTTATCTTTCTTCTGTAAAAAATAAGAAAAATATAGTATTAAGTTTGTTTTATTTGTTGGTTTGAACAAAGAATCAAATGCTTTTCTTCAGTGCCACGTAGCTATCTAGCAATGAAGGATGTATCAGAATGGGATTTGAATTACTTGATTTTGCCATTGTGTGAGTAATGAGTAGTGATGGGCCGGTACACGGTACTGTACTTTAATCGGAACCATAAAACGTGTCCAAAACGTCACCAAAACGCAGTGCAAGGTTTATTTTGGTTATTTTTTTATTTTTTTTTTTTTTTGGGTGATTTTTTGGCATTTTTTGGGCACACTTTTGGGTTTTGATTCAAAAAATGTCCCAAAATGTGATTGAAACATTGCCAAAGTGCCGAAAATTATCTAAGTCACCAAAAACCACACAAAATTGTAACATGTTAGTTTTCTGCTTTTTGTTGACGTTTTTAGCTTTTTTGATTTGAAAAAAGTGCTGGGGGATGTTTTTATGTTTTATTTACTTATATAACGAGAAAACGTTGTAAGACAGTAGTCTCGTGTTTTATCGCGTTTTCTCGAGTATCGCGAGATGTACCTCAAAATCTCGGTTTCGGTACAGTACTGGTACCGCAGTATTTTTGTACCGCCCCAAAGTACCGTGTACTGGTACCACGGTACTTTTTTGCCAATCCGAAGTACCGTGTACCGGTACTGCGGTACATTTTGGGTCGTTACAGTTAACCATGTATCGGTACCACGGTACTTTGTGGCTTGTACCAGCCCAACACTGATAATGAGTAAAAACAGACGAATAGTTGACTTTATTGAGCAAATATAAGCAGTTATATCTGCTACTTTATAATTTTTATTCTAGAAATTTTGACTTGCTACTTATTCTATTTGAAAAAAAAAAAAAAAAAAAAAAACTCTGACCAATAGTATTTTTGTGTGTAAATAACTTTACAATAAAACAGATCCACACATTCTGATCGACCAGTAAACCCAAACGTATGCTTTCCTTCCTAAAACCTTCTTCGAGGTTCACAGTGACTTTTAAAATATTGTTGCAATTTATTATTAAATTGTAATGGTGTAAGTGCTACAAGATTTGTTTTGCTGTTGCTTTAGTGATCCAATTTCTGTCAATTTTTTCTTTTTTGTAATCAACATCGTGTCATCATATGGAATTATGCTTACAGAACACCGATGTGCAAAGACATCAATTGTACAAAAAGCACGGTTAATAAAATAAAATTCTAAATAATATAAATAAAATGATTTTCTATGTAATCTTAGGGTCGTGAATCTTAAAGATGGCAGCCTAGTTTCGTTTTCCAAGTCTTTTTCCTGGTCTCACGTTTTACGTGTCAAGCTGTCACTTAATGGAAGAACGTGGCTTCTTCCGGAGGCTCGACGTGGGCGTATTGGCGTGTGACAGGCGGGTTTTATAAGAGCAGAGACCAGATATCAGAGGCAAACACCTAGTGCTCTTTCTTGGTAATTGTTTGCAATCAAGACGCGAGTAATGGCCCCGATAACGCCTTCCTAGTCCGCCCTTTCCTGCTGCTTTTCTGTTGAGGCTGAAACGGCACAGGATGAAGCGTGAGATTTCTTCCTCTTGAGATGTCCATGCTGATACGTGGAGGGGATTCGTAAAACAGGAAATTAGAGCGAATCAATGCGCCCAGTTACTGACAGCATTTCCAAAAGAGATTTGATCAGTCTATGTATCAGATGAACTAAGTATTTGCAAGGTTGTAACCTTTTATTTTATTTCATTCGAAAACACTTGGGAATGTTTTCAACTTGATTTTGCATTAAAGGCGGCTCATTCTGGTAGTTATTGGTTACACAAACGCAACATTTTGCACACAAATTGTAAGCGGTAACGTGGTTTGATCGCAAACCGACCTGCATTGGGTGATTATTAAATGTGCAGGGCCACGTTACTGACAAGTAACGAGAAATTTGTGGTCACTGTGTGTCATTTGTTCTGAGTAGCGATGTAATTATAAAGTTCGGAGTTGGCGGAAACATATTAACTTTGTCAGTGCTAGACTACGTAGTAATGCAGTAAGACCTCTCCTCATGCGGTTAGCATGCAACTTGAACATCTTTTAAATTATGAGTGGCACAATGTTGGAGCTCAAGACAGTTTTGAATTAATATTACAGTTTCTATATAATATTAAGTAAACGAGTTAAGTAAACGAGTTAAGTGAGCGAGTTGTGTAACGTGGTATTGGTTCTCTTCTCTGTCGTATCATAGATATTTAATAAATGTGCGGTAATTGGCACTGGTTAGTTGAAACTTGCACTGATTAGTACTTGAGGTTTGCAAAGTACGTTTAAAGGGTGATAACCAGAAAAAAAAAAAAAAGAAAAAAAAAAGCGTGCTGGGATAATTTTATTGTCTTAAGTGTCACACAAACTGGAAATTTTGTTTCTGTGTAGAATGCTGTCGTAAATACTGCTCGCGTCGAGCGAGCCGAGTGACAGAGAGAGAGAGAAAGAGAGAGAGAGAGAGACGAGCTGATACTATAACTGTTGTTTGCAACATGCACACAAGTTGCCGGTCGTAAACTTAACGTTGAAACCGCAACGATAGCAATTTAATACGCCGGAGCCTAGCACAAAGTTTTGCGGCTGCCTCTTTCACTTTTCGGGATGCCATTTTTCAAAAAGAGGGGATTAGACGATATGAGGGTGTTTAACAGAACCACTTCTTTTCTCATTAACTGTAATTACAGTGATGCATATTTAACGCAAATTTTAAGAAGATTTCGGCAATGTTAAAATAGTCTCAACTAATTGGCACAAAACAAATTTCTGCAAATTAAGTCCGTGGAGATTCGGATTGCTGGTGCAGATTGAAGCAAAGTTTGACATTTACAACTACGCAAATTAATGTCCACTTTGATGAAATTTTAATTTTAATTTGAATATTGTTTGAGTTTTGATTCGTTCGAGCTGAAATTTAATTATCGTTTACAATTACGCTGTCGAGTTAAAGAGGTTACCGGTAGTTAATTTTATTTTTTGTTGATTGCATCACCTGCGAAGAGTTCGGTAAGTTGGTAATTGCCGAATGCCAATTTATTTTTAATTGTGCATTCGTTTTCCGGTCGCTGATGCGGAAAAGCCAATGGCCTTATTCAGATGTTTACGTTTGCGTTGGCTTTTTCGGCTTGCCAATCAAGTTGGTCTGCAATCGATTGCTTTCCAATATATTCCTTTCTGCTTTTATTCTTATTCGGCGCGTTTCTTGTGAAAACTGGAAAAACAAGAACACTTCAATGTCGAGTGGAGGATGTGCGCCTGTTTGCTGCCAAATTATTCTCCAGGCAACCCTGCGCGTTACTCTTGACAACGTTTCAGAGAATTTGTTACCAAGACATTATGCTATTTTTATTGTGCATTGGAGAATTTAGATCAGTTTTGAGAATCAAAAGGGTTGGCAGGTTGTGGCTATAGGCTTGTATTGAAAAGTAGCGCTAACCAACAAAAGGTTTATTTCCTTCACTGGTTGCTATGATAGATCTTATCAAATATTGAGGTGGGGAGGAATTCAAGAAAAACATAAAAAAAAAAAAATGTAGTGTAATTACATATTTAGGCGATTCATGCGTAACGCCGTCAAGTTGTTTTAGAAGACCAACGTTAAGTGAACGCAGCACGAGAGTGTTACAACGTGGTTTGTCAGCCTAATGCTGGGTTCCCACTTGGCTGAAACAGCAGAAAGTTATGTTTTCTGCCCAGTTTTCAATCTGCAATGACGTCACTTTCCCTTGTTTTTGGCAGGCAAGTAATTGACAAATTGTGTTGCTGTTAAAATCTTGTATCCATTATAGAATCTTTAGATTTACGTTTTCTGCCCACTTTTCTGCCAGATGGGAACCAATGCCAGAAAATATAAATTTTCAGCTCTGAAAATTTTCTGCCGCGGAAGCCTTCTGTTGATTTATTCAGTCAAATGAGAACCCAGCGTTATATGTATATTACAATGAGGGTCAACAATGCATTGTAGGATAGATATGCGTTCATTGCGTCAAACAAAGTAAACCGTAATTGACCGCTTTATCTCGCTAAAAATGATTTTAAACTTTTAAGGAGGAAAATATTTCTTAGGGTTTTTTTTAGTCTAACCCCTATTGGTGATGTGTGGAATAATCCTGGCCCATCTATCTTTTTCTTTCATCTTTTTTTTTCTCTCCTGCTTCACTTGAGAAGGAAGAACTCTCGCAACCGATTTTTAATTGGTGATCGATACGAGAGGAGTCCGGCAGGTGGCCGATGATAATCCAATAAATTTCCCTTCGCAATCTCCCCTTGCACAGCTGGTGGTAGGAGCCAAGGACCTGCACATATGGCTTACTCACTTTTACCACTTTCTTTGCCTGTTTAACTTCGTAGTAGATGCTGCTGGGATTTATAGTCCATTTGCCATTAAAATTCTAAAGGGTTTTGTAAGCCCCGCTAAGAAATGTTGGGTTTTTATTTTTTTTATTTTTCATGTTCTAGAATTGCACAATAATTTGTTTGATGTTTTCAATAATAGGTTTTGTTGAGATTGAATCTAAAGACGTTGAAGCTATGGAATAATGGATAGATTTCAGATACCAGACAACGTGAACATTTATCTCTTCATTTCCTTCTTGAAAAAAAAGGATTTAAAAAATTTATTTTTGTCAAAATCGGGTTGTGATTTTCTTGTGCTGCAGTTAAAGACTTTAGTCGACTAGAAAATTGTGTTCAAATCGATATTTTATTGGAAAAAATATTGGTTTTTCGATCAATTTTTTTATTCGATGTTGTGTCCATTTGGATGACGATTAAAATAATAAGCGGAACAGAACGGGAACACATTTCTAGCACATTAAGTCGCCATAATAACGGAACGTGGGCAAATTGGTTCTTAGAGCAGCATCTGGCGGGAGTTTTGAGAAATGCAATGACATTTGTTTGAAGTTGTACGCACAGCTACCTGTGTTAATTTGAAAGCTCAGATGACCAAAATGACCCGAAAAACGGAATTATCAGACGAAATATTATGGTTGTTTTTGCAGCAATTCTTCTGTAGTAATTTTTAAAGAAATACTTGCTGAGTAAACTGCTGGTTATGGTAGTAGCGGGGGACATAATAGAAATTGAAAATAGAAATTTTGTTAGGGAAGATATTCTCATTGCAAAAGAGTACGGAAAATAACATTTGAGTTAAGGAGGGCGGGTAGCAACTCTACTTAAAAGTTAAAACGCTGCAACATTTCTATTAAGTAATTTGAGACATTAGGGATGAAAATGTAAAATTTCGTCATGCGTTGCCAAGAACACACAAACAATTTGGCTTTGGATTTGCGGTTGGGTCAAAGCCAAATTTACGCTCATGTGCGTTGGTATCATATTACATTGGGTTTTTGTTGTA
Source organism: Strigamia crassipes (assembly GCA_034683725.1). Classification (NCBI taxonomy): domain Eukaryota; kingdom Metazoa; phylum Arthropoda; class Chilopoda; order Geophilomorpha; family Linotaeniidae; genus Strigamia; species Strigamia crassipes. The sequence continues at coordinate 19,535 of JAQFXT010000608.1, forward strand.
AAATTTGTTCCTACATGGGCTCCAGCAGCAAACTTACAACATTGTCGATTAATTCGGTTAATTTATTTTTTAATTCATCCACTTTTTATGGAAATAGCAATGGGAATTGACAAGGTAATTTATGACAGAGATTTCCAGTCACCTTTAGTGATGGAAATTTCGTAAGGAGAAAATTGAATCTAAGAGACCGAAATGATCAAGTTTCGTAAGACATCACTCATTATATGTGAAGTGGTAGTCAATACTCGATGGCCACTCGAAACATGTCGGAATTATTGGCTCAGACAGAAAAAGGCGACTTTAACACGCAGAACAAACTAGCCAAAATAAATTGTTTATTTTTATTTTAAATTGTGAAATCTGTATTTTTGTACGTAATGTGACAGCCTGCACGTTCTTTTTTGAACTTAATTTGATTTCTGTGTAATAAAATTGTGCAGGCTAATCAAACTGCAGCGATTTTACTGGTGCATCGGGGCACAGGTGGATTTGTGTTAATTTTTAAACAATTAATGGACGGGGAAGTATTATGGTGTTAGTCAATTTTTTTGTTGTTGCAAAATTAAGGTCAAACCAAACATAACACAAGTGTTTGTTTACATTTGGCGTCGTCTATTTCCATACAAATGAGACATACGAAGGTAATAATTGATTTGGTTTGTGTGATGAAAAGTGTTGAATAAATAGAGGCCAAAGGGGGGAAATCATGGCAGAAGGTTTTAAAGGTAGGGGGAAATTTCTTTTTTGATGTTTCTTCGTTATACTAACTTCCGCCTCGTCTGCTTGAATTATGAGAGGGGAGCAGTCGAGGCCAGTATTGCAAACACGGAAGTACAAGATTGTACAATTCTCTCTCTCTCTTGCACAAGGATCATCATTTGATAAATGGCTACAAGAGATGTTTTCATTTTTATTCTATGAATCATCCATCTATTTGCAGCGAGAAAAATTAAACGCTTGCCATTCACAAAAGCCCTACATTGATCTTCTTGGCGCACGAAAGGGGTGTGTAATTTAAGGTAATTTGTATTTTACTTCAAGTTTGCAGCGATATTTTTAACTCTTGATGAAGACGAATATCCACAAAGTTTCAGCAGTTTGGTTTTTTTTCTTGTTTGGAATAAAACCCGCTGCAAAGAGAGAGAGAGAGAGAGAGAGAAAAAGTCTACTATTTATCATTGCTTATATATAGTATTTTTTCAGAAGAATTAAGGCCTGAATTTAATTTATGCCAGTTTGAGTTGTGAATTATGCAAATGTGAGGGAAGGGTTCAGTGAAGCATGGGATTAAATGAATGGTTTGTTTGATGATGTAGATTTGATCCTAGAAAAGGGTTAAGTGAGAATATAAAATGGCTTATCTGGTTTTGAAGGGTCTTCCAGTGGTGTCCCTTCGCTGACTGCACCAATCGATAAGAGGGTGGCGAAGTGAATAAGGGGAAAGGGAGTGGGTTGACGTTATTTTTGCGGGTAGTTGGTAGATGGTATGGGGAGGGTAACATTTCCTTTTTGCACACACTCCTCTCGCTACTCTCTCAAAGATATTTTCTCAAGCATGCAGCCATTTTTCCATTAGTTCCACAATGCAGTGGTGCAGGGGAAGAAGGGAGTCGTTGGTTGAACAATGACGTCTGATGGGAGGACATTAGGTGTGATCATTTTGACACTCGCTGCGTCCTGCTATCCTCTCTCGTTCGCCGTTGGAGATGATTGGTCGGGGGTTGTTGGTTGAAATAAAAGCTGAAAATGTAATGCAACATATGTATATGGGTATACAGTATACACACGCAGAATAAGTGGTATTATTTTTTCTTCGAGGGAAAAGATTATTTTTCATGGAATTGTGCTACTGTTAGCGGTGTGCGTGTGAGCAAACATGCGAAATAGCATTTTTTTATGACTCGAAATGAAATGGTTGGAATTTTTGAAATAACTGGGAGTTAAAAATGGGTGAACATTTTGCGAGCAAATTACAGATAAAAAGTGGTGTTGTTTTTATTTTTTGTAATTTACTTTGGCTTTTAATTTGAACGTAACTTGGTAATTCTGGTACAAAAAATAGGTGTCTTGTGAATTTTCTTACATTTTTAAAAAAAATTTAAAACAAAATTATTTGGAATTGAATTACTGGACAAAATTAAACACGTCAGATTAAAGCTTAAACTTCTGTGTGTGTGTGAATTAACACGGACTAGTTGGGAGAGAACTCCATTTCTTTTCTTCAATTGGTTTCAATTCTCGTGAAATGTAATCAGCTTAGGCTTCGTTTACGTGATTCAGATGGATGCTCTTTCCTTGGATGTGTCGGGTGAATGGTATGTTTCGGTTTTCTCTCTTTATCTACTCCTACAAGGTCTCTGTTCGTTTGTTGATTCGTTCTTAGAAAAAAATGTTGTTGATTTCGTGGTTGAGAAGTGTTGACGGCTTCCAGGCGTTGGGTTGGAGATGGATTTTCGGGTTGTTTGGTTTTTGCCGATTACTGGAAAATTCCGTTCACCATTGATCGTAGGCAGTAATTTCTCATGACGCTCTTTGGTGGATTGTATTGGCTGCCCGAATGTTCCGGACTTGGTCGACCAAGTAGGGAAGCTTTCTGGCGTGGTATTGAGTGCAATTTGGAGTTTGTCTTACCTCGACTAATTATTCTTGTGGTTACATTTGGGCTTTGTAAGTCCATCCTGTTTCGGCTGCCCTCAAGGGAGCACTTGTGTATGAAATGCCATTAAGAGTCTAGTTTTGAGTTAATGAACCTCTAAAGCTATTTTACCTGTGTACACATATATTGTTCTAAGTAATTTCTTCTGTTTTCTTCAATACAAAGTAATTACCAATCAGTTGGGTATGTTTTAGGACGTCTTTGGATTGTATGGTTGCCATTTGCACGGTTTGAACTGGATTCTGGAAGCAATCAATGTTGTGTGGTTTTTCAAGTAACTTGGAACACAAGATAAAATATTGTATTTCATAGAATTTTTAAAATATAAATTGAAATACTATTGCCCATGTTTGGTTTCAGAAAAATATATTAGTGTTCAGTAAAGTTTTGATGAGAAAAACAATAGTTGAAGGAATATTTTCATATCTATGGTATGGGTGCTAAATCCTGCGAAATTCAAATATTTTTTTCCTCGTTTGCTCTTCAATGCTTTTGAATCCGCGCTTCGACAGATATTTGAAGGATTGGAAAGAGCTTTATGTGATAACTGGCCAAGAGCCAAGTAAAACCAATATATTCAGCACTGAGCTGCGCACACATATACACACAGCAATGAGAATCCAAATCGAAAATGACTCCCCCATTGCTTGATCTCTTCCCTCTATCAGTCGGCACACCTACATGTGTTCTCAGCAATGACGTCTGCGATTAGAATATGAGAAATTTTTCTTTCTTTCTTCTTGATATCTAAATTTTTATTTTATTTTTTTTTAAACCCGTGATTGATGGGAAGCAATCACGAAAAGATTAGAAGGAACTGATTTTAAAGGCGATGAACAGTTATTTTAGTTTTAGCTCTCCGGTTCTGAATTTTATGACATTTTCAGATTTTCTATTTAAATATGCATACAAATTAAGTCTGTTAATTCTCTGCTGCAAGCAATGCAGTTGAGGAAGAGTTTTTATTTATTTATTTTTTATTTCTTTGCTTTTCTTCAATCAATTTGTGAGTGTATTCAATTCAGGTTCTAAAGATAAATTGGCAATTTCAGGTTTTTTTTTTTTTTTTTTTTTTTTTTTAAAGAAAAGGAAATGTTGTTTTCATGCCTCAAACCATGTTTAAAGAGCAAAGCAAACCGGAATGACAATAGTCACGATTTGTGTACGGTTCTTAATGCCATCAGTCGGTAACTTGACACAAATACAAACACTGGTAACATCGCTGTACGATACGATATGTAACATGACTTTTAACTGCGGATTTCTGATTACTTCAATTTTTTTTTACATTTGCTTTAGGAATATGTACTAAATTCTCGTACTTAATATGACGTGGATTAATATAGAAATCGCTCTCAACAATCCAAATATGTTCGAAAATGGTTTTAAACTACCAAACTTGATTTTTGTAAAGGAACTCGCACGACAAAACTTGCTAGCTTGGTGAATATAAAACTACTAACTTTATTCGTGTTAAACAGGATGTAAAAAAGGTGGGAGTTAATCCCCACATTCCTAAACAGGTTCACTCTACCAATGGTCAAACATACCTATTTTAAAATTCTGAGTCATTTAAACAAATCAACTGAAATAATCACTCTTCCAAATAATAAAAACATGACACAAACATTTCTAAATCCAAATACACTTTAAAAATTCATCAGTTTTAACAATATGGCGCTGCTAACTTTTTCTTTTACGTATATGCGGAGGCAGAGAACTACGAATTTCTGCTATTTTATTCATAACTGATTCAATTGGAATGTTTCCAATAATGCATGTACTCGGTTTTTCGACTCATCAACTTGCACGATGTATATGTTTTCAGGCAGATTTGTTTCTGGGGTATTGTGCGCTCTTGTTTTTTTCATGTTGGCTGTAATAAATATAACGATAAGCATTAATAATTAGGTAGATTTAATAAAAGCGTTCCTGTGAGCTTCAGAAATCAGTAAATTATTTTATTCACTGTATAGATGATACGCCGATTACTGGATTTAGGAAGAATGGCGGAAATACTAACTTTAGGCGCTCTAGCGTTTACGCGACATATTCCTAATGTTGATCCTAGGGATTGAAAGGCCTTTCGTGAAAAATTAACTTTAGGTCATTATGTCATTATTCCAATTCTTATAGGACGTTACTGGTCATACAATCAGGTATTCCAGCCATGTTTTGACAACGTGTTTATATGTCGTTTAAAAAAAACATGTGTTTTAGTCGCAAGTAACGTAATAATCGGTTGAATATTGTTTTTAACTTGGATTTGGTCAACAAATATCTGTCACCAGAATTAATTTAATTTTTTTGTATCTAATAAACTTCGTTTTGGTTTAGTTATTTAATTTCAAAACGAAGCGACCCGACCTTGTCGGTTATCATAAGCTTTTATCTTCTTTTGCAAAGAGCTTTTTCGTCTTTCTCGTGTCTCCAAGATGCAGTGGAATGCTAATCAAATGGGCCACGATCCCTTTAGGTGGCATTTTTTCACTGCTTAAACCTCGAGTTCGAGCACGCATAATGTGCAGTGTGCTCAACGTTTGACCTCGTTGATACGTGTTAATAAACGTCTATTGAATTTTAAAATTCATTAATACCCTTGCGAATGATTTCACGATTTATTTATATTTATTAAAATTTGAATTGCAAATTAACTGATGAAACAAAAAGCATTTCATTTTAATTGATTTACCGAATTGTGGAATTTAAAAGTGAAATCGATTTTTATGTTTGTTATAAAATGTTCTTATTAAAAATAATAATAATAAAAAAAAAAAGAAGAAAAAAAAAGGTCAGCTATAATACAAACTTCTAAAAAGCAATTGAGTCCAAAAAAATACCTTTATGTTTTCTATCAAACTCGAGTCATTCCTATCTGTACAGATTGTTAAAATCGATAAGAATTGCAGTCTTCTGCGAGCGATGACTTAAAACTCGAGACACGGGGATTATTAAAACACAAGCAGGATGGGTAGTTGTAACATGAAGAGAAAAAAGAAAACTTTCTGATTGCAGTGATTGTGCCAGTATGTCTTTCTTTAAAAAAAAAATTTGGTAGGGAGTTGATAATAAAAAAAATAATCACTAGGTGCATTCGAATAATCACTTCGGCCAAACAGCATTTTTAAACAACATTTTGTCTAAACATTAATTCGTTCACCCAAAGGGTGAACCAAGGACCACTATTTTTTGGATCCATCAATAGAATTTAGCCCTGTTGGGAGAGTCCACTAGTCTTTCATCCAAGATACAGTTTTGATTGACCGAGTAAACATTCTTTTAATTTTTTTCTCAAAACAGATTTCTTTTAACTGATTAATCTTTACCTTTAGACATTTTTAAGCCAAATAAATATTGCTCTAAAACTTTGCAATTGGATAATAATGGCTAGCTTTAACAGTTTCAAAGATAAATAGAAATTAAGTCATTCAAACAATTCTGATCATGGCAAATTTTATTGGTACTATTAAATTTGCCACACTCAAAGGTTTTTTAAATGCATATCCAATTTTTAGAAATTTAGAAAACATCATGTTTCGTTGGACACCCTGTGAATTGATAAACTAACTGGTTAATTCTTGTGGTGGAGAGTTTTAAAAACGAGGTTATCAATTCTAAAATCACTTCTTTTGTCCTTTTTTATGTGTTTCATTCAATAAAATTACAGCGTCATTGATGTTGTTTGTTGAGTTTGTCCTCCAGCAAACTCAATAGATATATATTTTGAAGCTGTTTTGGTTCGTTTTCATCCATCTAGGTCTTCTCTTCAAAAGCAACTGAGGTTGGTAGTTGTTAGCTGACCCCTATTTGTAATCAGAGACAGTTTTGTCGTCTGCAGCAGGTTGCCGGCTATAAATTTTGTGGGCGACTAAGATGGATGCAATTGGCAGATGGCAAAGTACGGTATAACGCTGAGAAATCTATTGAATAATAGTGATTGTACCCGTTTAAATGGTGGATCTTTTGGGAATAAAAATCCTAAAATCCTATTACAAAGATAAATAAATAATAATAAAAAAAAACATTATCCCTGACACATGTCAATACAATTTTGAGTTTTCTTTCATTGGAATCTGTTGTGGATAGGCCTAAATAGCAAAATATTTTTTAATACTGGAAAATATTTTTTTTTTCTCTCAAAGGTTATGCTTTGCTTTCTTCTTTTCTATCTATATGTGGTTTGTTCTTAATGTTTTGGGTTATTTCTGTTCTTGTGGAATTAAGTTTGATTGGAATGTTCCATTTACATTAGTAATGCGTCACATTGTTTGAATTTTGCTGAAACGATATGGACTCGCCAAATATTTATGTGACCATTTTTATTTACGTCATTGTATATTTACAGTGACAGTGAAAGCAATAGATTGAATGAATGGATGTAAAGTGAGAAATTTAATTATGCAAAGGAATTAGTCAAACCCTTAGACGCGGGGGGATTGATTCTGTCAGATAAGTTTGTCACGATGCTATTGGTAATTCCAGGTGGTCGAGGCTCAGATCCTTTGTTTACATGACTCAAAGCGATTATCAGCTCTAAGTATCTTTGGTTCTTTGAAGAGCGGTGATTTGTGATCGGATGAACTTATTATATTAGCGGTTTTATTTCATTTGAATTTACATAATGGTTTGAAGAATGATTGACCTTAAACTGCTTATGTCAACGAGTGAAGTGTTAAATTGACTTAAAACTCGCATAGTTCGTCTTTTTCACGAAGATAACGAACCGCAAATTTTTCATTTACATTTACAAGGTTAAATGGTAAAGTTGAGCTATTGCCAACCTGACTGTAACTCGTGGTGTTATTGACGTCAAGTAAAACTTAAGTTCTCGCAGACTTTAAGTGCATTGAACAGTGCGAAGCTGCGAACAAGTCATGCACATGCACTTAGTACTTTTATATATCGCACTAAAATAAACTACTTGTAGAGACCCTGAGTTAATACATCACGTTGATTCATGTATTTGATTTTTTTTTTTTTAGTCAGTAGAAATTTTTCTCGGGGCTGGTCTTTTGAGCCTATTGAAGGTAATTGCGCCCCGCAATTCGGGTCCAATGTGCATACACGCGCCCAATATAAATGGAAAAAAAGATTTTGAATTTGTTTCAAATTTCTCAAATGTTTAGTAAATATTTTCCAATTTGTTAACATTTTAGAAAAATGTCTCGAATTTGTCTCAAGTTTTGAGAAATGTTTCAAATTTACTCAAAAATTAAGGAGCTTCATTTTTGCAGGGGCCTACTTAATGCCTAATATTTAATTTGAAATAATCTTAAATTAAAAGGGCGCCATCAAAATGGTGCACACTTGCTAAGGCCGGCCCTGATTTTCCTACATTTTCACGGTAGGCCTATTATATAATTAATTGTTAACATGACTGAGATATTTACCAGTACATTATCTCGATCGTGCAATGGGCGTCGAGCTTATAAATGCCAAGAGACACGATATAGCATGATGGCTTTGTCATGGTGTCATCCTTTTCTTTTCGCAGGCTCACGTGCACGATTATAGACAATCATAATAATTGAGTCGACAGGCAGATAGGAAGCAACTTTAAGGCCGCTCACCAAGTGAAATAATAATGTCTAATAAATGCCACAACAATGAGCTTTTTAAAACTACTCAGGTTAGTGTCTTCAAATTTAAATTGAGCTGTAATAACACTTAGTTAGCTCAAAAGGCACGCAGGAACTGAGCTATCAATGTGTTAAAGTTAGGCTTAGTTTTTTCTCAATCTGGTCTATCATAAGCTTAAGCATTTTCAGTGATCAACTGGAAATGCCATTGCGTTTGCATTGATCCACGAGAAAAACACAGGTCTCAGGGGTCACCAAGTAATGAACCTTTGGAATTGTGGGAATGCTGGAGATATTTAGCTGACTTAAAACGGCCAGTCTGGTGCACCAATCTTTGAGTAATAAGTTGTAAGCTGTTATTTACATTTACATAAGCTTTAAGAAACGGTTCACAAATCGGAACACAATTTTATAAATGGCTCGAATTGACGAGCTAAGTGCCAAGAAAAATTTTATTTTTTAACTGAGAGCAAGTTAGGATGGCGTATAAAGGCGGCCCAAAGATCAGGGGGCTAGTTTCATCGTTACATTGTAACGATAGGTTTTATATATTTGGTTATTTTTTATATTAATTCACATTTTCACAGTCACGGTGCATTCACACGCCGAGTTTATAGCTTAAAACATTAGTTACGAACTTATGAATTCATTAAAAGGATACAAATTTACAAATTTTTTTACAAAAGTGAGGAAAGTGATGGCTGGCGATAACTAAGTTAATAAAACAAAACCGAGGTTTTTGATTAGATATTGATTCGAATTTTTGAAGATACAACTGAGGCATTAGATGTGTTGGGTTTTTTTTTTTTTCTTTTTTTTTTTTTTTTTTTTTCCTTTTTCTGCTGAGGGGTGGGGGAAATCTGGTTCGAATTGTCTTTTTTTTTCATTCTTTGTTGCCGTTTTTTGCTAGAACTAAAGCAAATTTTAGTAGTTTTATGGACGAAGCATTCGTCCAAGGCAGCTATTATAGAAAAAACTTATGTACTAGGATCTTACTTAAAGGATTGGGGAAAATGAGACTGGTTCCAAATCCATTTTGTTAAGTGGTGCCTGCTCTTCACCATCAGGGAGATTGACAAAATCATGAAAATTCATGTTGGCACAGGTGTAATAGTAATGGGAGATTATTTTTTTTCTAAATATAAACCACTTGCCTAATTGAGTCTCGCACCAATTGTTGTTTATACACTTCAGTAAGGCAAGTCAACGAGAATAAGCTATGAAGTTGCATTTATTTATTATTGATTTATTAGTAAGTACTATACTTACTACACTTACTAACTTATCTTGGGCTTATAAAAAAATTACATTTTTGTTTGGTAGTGACTTTTGTGTAAAAAGTTCAAAATATTGGAAACTAAGTGTGATTATCGATTGTATTGTAGCAATCACCATACGGACATTGCATCGTTTGTATAGCAAGTGTATTTTGTAGCTTGCACTGGTTTAAGCTGATAACACTTCACTTGATTGCTCATATAGTCTAAATTTGTTAGCTGGGCAAAACAATCCATTTAAGTAAACTAACTTTTTTGAGTCTGGCGGATAATCTGTTTGTTTGCAGGATAAATATACGAGATATAAGCTTAGAAGAAGTAGAAACAAGTTTGTGTTGATTCTGTGGTCAATGTAAAATAAATCGTGCGGTTCGATGTTTGGCAGGCTGTCTGAAGTTACTTTGCCGCCATCTTCGCATCACTAATGTTATTAGATCTGATTTGATATGCAGAAGCAGCGAAGTATTGACGTTTGCACGTACGTATATGTAGAATGGTTTACAGGGACTGTGTATGTGCGAATACTGAGACTCTTGCGTGCGTTTCGACAAATGGTAGAGTTTTAATTTTTATTAGGACATTGCTACGTTGACTCAAATAACAATGAGAGAAAAAAGTGTTGTGCATCCAGATTGAAACTGATGTCGTTCTCGCTCTAAACATTTTATGTCGGTTATAAAATGGGTACTTATCCTTTGCATTGTTATATATAGGTGTAGTGATAGGAGCAAAGAACACAAAAGTCAGACACGTATACCGAGAGAAATTTCATTGCTCCGAGACATATTTCAAATGGAACGAGAAGGGAGGGGTAGGAACAGAGGCGGAAAAAATCTCATCCCTTGAGGGTGACCGTGCAAAGGGAGTAAGAGCTTTTACAATGACCAAGTCCATAAGTCGGCCTTCATTTTTCTTTGAGTGTAAACTTATTGTTATATATGAAGACTATCAGGTACGGTATGGGGCGGGCTCTTCTGCTTTCACATTGAGCAACGGAACTCTTATCATTGTAGCACAAGGCGCAGTAACTCGAGTCATCTATTATGGAGGAAGATGACAGTTTTATTTCGCTGGCAGATATTTGGAAGGCAAACAATTAATCTTAAAGGCTCAGGTATATAAGTTGTTCTAAGCTAAGTCTATAAAAGATATTGTAAAAAGAAGGTGGAGGGGGAAGTGAAGGAAAAATGGGAGAGAAAGCATGCAATGTGTTGTGACACTTTTTCAATAAACTTTTTCTTATCACAAACCAAGTTTTTGTAGCAGCTTGAGTAGAAATTTTCCAATAATAAGATTTATATCGTTATATTTTTCCATATTTTTCTTAAGGTAAGCTTTGAACTTTTATTTATTTTTTTCTATTCGTACTCGCTGCGAACAATTTCATAACGAAATTTTTTAATTTTGTTGTTTTCATTGCTTTTGAGTTAGAAACTACTGAAGGAAGTTGACTAAGCATGCACATGATGATGGGACGAGGTGTACGACGTAGGGGTGGAATCGCATACAACTTGTAAGATTCCACTTGGGAAATTGTGGAATTTGGAACCTCAGGATTTGACTATAATCTCGCGAGATTTTAGGAGTTTGTGCGAGATTTTGTGAAATTTTGCGAGATTTTGTGAAATTTTGCGAGATTTTGTGAAATTTTGCGAGATTTTGTGAAA
>JAQFXT010000609.1:0-30510 GCA_034683725.1 Strigamia crassipes
ATATTTTTACGTTACAATATTTATAACGTAAAATTGACTATAATTTTAAGGGAAAAGTACATGACGCAAACTGTGTATTTAACGCTTTTTCGTTACATTATTTATAACACATACGCCATTGCGTTGTATAATTATAAAGAAAAAGTGCTTGCCGCAAATTGTGTAATGGCGAAATTAGCTGAAATGATTAAAATGACAACAATAATTTTTTCTTAAACATATGAACACATTAATTTGCCATTGTGTGGTTTAGCGGTTTAAATGTAAACCATCTATCCTTAGATCTTTAAAATTTATTTTGAATTTATGGTTTCTTTAATAAAACACACTTGACTTTGAAATTGATAATCAATATATGGCACAACACAGGTCAAAACTTGCAACTGCTGTTAGTTGTTGCAAGCAATAAGTAATAACCAACAAATATCTCCAAAACAAAAATATTATCGGCCAAAATTTCATTATTTTTTGTTCAAATTTGTTTATAGAAGATTGATTGATTAATTTTTAACCCTGCCAACAATATAAAAGTTACCCCCTATGTCTTGTTCATTTTTTTGCAACAATGTTTTATTTGGTGCAACTATTTGAATTGACATTTCTCGTAGGAAGCAACAACAAAAAAACCATTCCGCGCCAACTTCCGACAACCCTCCGGAAAGAAATTTATCCGAGTCGTAACCCGCATTCCCTAATTTATAGCTACTAAGAATTACCTGAAAGGTAAGCACAGGAAAAGAGAACAGCAGGGTCAAGCAATCAGCTGTCGGCTGTGGTTGCAAGTGGAGAAAAAGGTAATTCCATTTCTCCTATCAACTCGCTTTCATCTCGCCAACCCGCAGCGACTTACTCTAAAGGATAATCAAACCTTTTACAAAGACATTGGTGTAACAATATGATGAGATCAACAAAAAAAAGTTTAAAAAAAATCTTCATTCTTACACAAAAAATGTTAAAATAGTCATTGTTAAAAATAAATGCTAAAATAGTCATTGTTTAAAAAAATGCTAAAATAGTCATTGTTTAAAAAAATGCTAAAATAGTCATTATTAAAAAAATGCTAAAATAGTCATTATTAAAAAAATGCTAAAATAATCAGTTTATAAAAATAATTGCAAAAGTAGTCATTGTTATAAAAATACTTGCCAAAATAATCATAGTTATAAAAATAATTACAAAAATAGTCATTGTTATAAAAATCCTAGAAAAAATAAGCATTGTTATAAAAATCCTAGCAAAAATAGTCATTGGCATAAAAATAATTACAAAATAATCATTGTTGTAGAAATAATTTCAAAAATAGTCATTGTTATAGAAATACTTGCAAAAATAATCATTGTTACAAAATAATTGCTAAAATAGTCTTTGCTATAAAAATAAATGCAAAAATAGTCATTGTTAGAAAAAACCTAGCAAAAATAGTCATTGACATAAAAATCCTAGCAAAAATAATCATTGGCATAAAAATAATTTAAAAAATAGTCATTGTTATAGAAATACTTGCAAAAATAATCATTGTTATAGAAATACTTGCAAAAATAGTCATTGTTATAGAAATACTTGCAAAAATAGTCATTGTTATAGAAATACTTGCAAAAATAGTCATTGTTATAGAAATACCGTACTTGCAAAAATAGTCATTATTATAGATATACCGTACTTGCAAAAATAGTCATTGTTATAGAAATACCGTATTTGCAAAAATAGTCATTGTTACAAAATAATTGCTAAAATAATCTTTGCTATAAAAATAAATGCAAAAATTGTCACTGCTATAAAAATAATTGCATAAATAGTCATTACGGTATTACAAAAACTAATTGTTTATTCCCACTAATTACGTTATTCAGCCCATTCCATGTTTATTGCTATTCATTACTCTCCATCTCCAGGTATTATTGGATTTGGAAAAGTTAAAGAGACAGTACTAACATAGAAAACCCATGGAATCATTGCGGTGACACTGAGGTCACTAGGGTGTTGGAATTATACTTTTGTCGTCGAATCCTCTCCATTACAAGTTTATTTTTTCCCCTAAAACTGTGCCACAATTACTTCAGCTACAAATCATCTTGGAAAAGTAAATTCCAAAGCTTTGCTGCACCGCAGCACATGTGCATTCCTAAAATGAGCTTGGCGGGCTGCACTGCATCGCTCTGTGTTTGTTTTTGTACAAAAAATGTCTAAACTTCACTGCAATGCACACATTGTCAAGCATGTGTGCTTCATAAATTCACTGCATCTAAATGTGCTTGTTCTGGCTATTGTTGGATTAATAAGAAATAGATATTTCACACTATTGTTACAAGGTTAGCTATATATCATATTTCAGCTTTCGGTAATTAAGTTTGGACATAGCGATAGTTTATGTTGACTTGTAGCTGGTTCTATTTGTGTTTGCTGAGCAGATTACTATAATAAAACTGGATTTACCATCAATGGCTGTGCACTGCTGCATGCTGGTGGCAATATGGAACATTATTCCAACAATCCAAGCAGGTTGTTATCACTTTCCTCGTTAACTTAGAAAAAGCAAGGTTCATTCAATATCCACACACTTTACTGAGCATACACAAAGCTTATCTTGTCTGGGCGGAAACAGCTGTCCGTGGAACGGTGAAGGCAAGACAATTAAGAAAACCACAACAGCATGCCTTTGTTTTTTGGTTTATAAGTTTGGTGAAAACTTATGATTTAGAAGCGGAAGTCTTTTTGACGATGGATTATTGGATTAACACAGCCAACTAGTCTCCGTTTCGTTGGCACGACAAGTTTGAAAAAGTTACGGCGCATCTGCGGTAACTGAAAAAAACTTTAATGGTGGGTTTACACTTGGAAGTAAAGTAAGCAAAAGTAAGATAAGCTGAGATAAAGTAGAAGTACCGTTCACACTTGATTTAAGTTGAAGTAAGAATAAACCAATCACAATCTATAGGCAAGATCTTGATCCAGAACAAAAATCAAATTGTTGCATCATCAAAATGGCAGCCCGAAACAATGTCGGCAAATATAGTCTCGCTCAGTCTCACCACTAGAAAAAGCCATCTTTAATGGATTGTTAGCCAAAACAATCCAGTTAAAGAATTGGCTGCATTCTGGTGAGAATGCAGCCAACTACAAACAATAGAGCTTCTATCTTTTCCCCTGACTACAGTTGACAAGGAAATAAACAGTTAACCATCTTGGCTACATCCAAAAACCGCAAGCTTTTTCTCCAAAAGCAGGTTGGAAAAATTGTAAAAGTAAGTTAGAAGCAAGATGTGTGATAGCTGCAGCATGATGCCATGAGCAGATCAAGCAACCCGTCAACCGGAAATGTTGATTTGGTTGGTTCGGTCGCAATCATGCTAGGTAAGTTTGACCAAGCATATTAATTGATTAAGTTGAAAGGAGTATATCTTTATATGCTGGTGATGTTTAAATTAACACTGCAATTTATAAAATATGAATTTTATTAAACTTAGAGTGACAAAATAAGTCGGGTGCAATGTTGGCAAAATCGTAAGATAGATGCAGCAAATTGGCTCCCTTATTTCATAAAATAAAGTTATGCAGTTGAACCTCGTTATAACGAATCGCGATATAACGAATTTTTGTAATAACGAATTTTTTTTTAGATGACTTGATTGGTTTCCCGTAGAACACCATGTTAAAAAATTTCGATATAACTAATTTTGATATTACGAATTATTCGTTATAAAGAACAACTTTTTAAGAACACTCTAATACCCACAAGCCCTTTTTACAACAAATTTTGAAAATAAATCACAAGACTCACTTGTTTACAAGCTGTGCCAGAAAATTTCATTCTTAAAATTTATGAAAATAAGCATTTTATTTTAAAAAATACTCTAAAAAGTTAAATTCAAACAAAAATCACCATGTGTATAAATAAATAATGTTTTTTATGATAAACATAAATTTGTTTTCAGTTACAGAACCAAAAAAAAATTTTGTACATTAATTTTTTATAACAAACTTTTGTTATAACAAACAGATTTTCGGGTCACTTGCGATTCGTTATAATAAGGTTCGACTGTAATTCAAAGTTATAATTTATACTCTATTATAAGAATTTGATGTCATAACCTCACCTTTGCTAACCTACAAAAACCCTTCCGTGAACTCTCTAATATCCATGGAAAATGGTTAAGAACAATAACAGAGTTTTTAGATTTTGTTTTGGAAATTATAAAATCTGCTGATCAATACAGGAATAGTAAAAACTAATTCCATTATTAAGTTATTTCAACAATTTGTTTAGTTTAAACCAACAATTTGGAGCTTATGACAATGGCAGCACTAATCTAATTTTACAAAGCGTTGCAGTAAAAAAAACATTTTTATCAGATTTTTTAATATAAAAAAAAGAACTAGAAAATTTTTATTTTTTCCAATAGTTCTCACTCATGATCCAATTGCAGGTTTACTCAAGTGCGTAGTCATACCCACCGCAAAATATAGACATTTTCTAGAAATTTATTGATAAAAATGTTCAGAAATTTGAGCTGAATAATGAAATAAATTCCCATAAAAAAACCAAGAAACCCTACTTAGACAGAACTTTATTGAAATCAATTTTCTCTGACGATTCTTATAACCACAGCTGCTGAAGTGCTATTGTTTCAGATTTCTTCTTCATTGTAAACATTGCAACAAAGCTCACCTTTAAAATGAAACTATACAAACAATAGCTGCACTTCCTTTGTTTAATCAGCGGTTTAAAAAATTTTAAACAATCACGGAGTATCCGGTGAACAATATTGTTCGTCAGAATTGCCGATCTCGAGTGGCAATCCAACAATTTGTCGTTGGCAATCTTATCGAAAAGAAAAAAAATGATCGATTTCATCAAGCTTAATCTGGCGACCAACTTTTACAACTTAGTTGAGTCTTTTTTTCCGTCTCCCATAAGAAAACGAATGCATTTTCTCTCCCTTTCTCTGATGATGTGCAGCAATTTGACAAGCTGCCAAATGGGAAACAACGTTGAATCTTGATCTGTCATCTCATCAGACTGGAACCATCTTTTAACAAATGCCCAACCCACACATGAAAGGAAATAAGATAAAAGAAGAAAAAAAAAAATCTCGCAACTCAACAAAGTTGCGCTCAGCTGAGCTTCACATCGGTGTCTATTGTTCGATAAAAAAGTCGCAGCTGAAGCAACAAACGACCAAATTGCTATTTTGCTACAATATAACAATCCTCGTTTGATTTTTCTAACCAATCTTGTTTGCTCTTTGTTTGCTACAAGAACAATAATGTCGTAATTGGGTAAATTGTTGCAACACGTGTTGGTGTAATCAATTTGTGCACTTGTAACAATTCTTCGTCAGAAATCGATTTTCCTCTCCAATCATTGTTATACAAATTGGGATTTTATTTCTTTCTTTGAATTAAAGGGAAAAGCGTCCAAAGTGTTATGTTGACAGTTAAGCAAAGCACTAGGTGCATTCAAAGTTTGTTTTGTCTGTGGTTTCTGATGTTTCTAGATTATTGAATATTGTTATTCAATAATCCGATTCTTAAAGCTATGGCACGTTTTATGACAAACTCCCTTTGGCTATTGACCTGTCCGCAGCCATATACATCATTGTTACATATAAACAATTGAAAAATAATGCAAAAAATGCACTTATTTGCCACAAGAAGACGCTGATCGACAATAGTGACTATTTTTAAAAGCATCCTTGACCGGTTAGTCCGGTTCTAATTTCTAATTCCTTTTTCTGGCCATTTTCAATATATTTAACCTAAAACTTATTCAAGTTATATTTTTATATTTATTTGTATGTGGTTAATACTTTATTTTAGGAATATTTTAGTGAGTATTAAACTGCCATTTTTAAATTTAACTCTTCCTTATTGGTTGAGAATGATCACATGGTCAAGTTATATGTATCCTTGAGCTTGTGATATGCCCAACCAATGGGAGTTTGTCACAAGTTTTCTGAAACAAAGTATAGTTTAGTTATTAAATTTTACAAGAAATTTCCATTTTGTTTCTAGAAACATTAAAACAGCAAAAACAAACATTAAATAAACCAACAAAGACAAACAAACAATAAGGACATTTGTCCAATGTCTAATGACTAGAAGTAAGACAAATTGCCATTTGTTAGCATCCACTTCACCATTGGGTATATATAATTCATCCACTACATCAAATAACTCACTTTGGTGAGTTTTTAGAATAGAGTCTATTAGATTGTTGTTTTTTTTTTGCTTTAGTATGAAGTGGTAGTAATGATGAAAAAGTATCTTACACACCAATTTGCTGTGTTCTCAAAAAATTGTAGCAAACTCCCATTGGCTGTTGACCTATTTACTGCTCATGCTGTATTCACACAATTAATGAGTTAGATTTTTAATTTCTCTTTCTAGTTGTTCCATGTTAGCACTTTACTCAACTGCAGACACCAAGTGAGAATAGAGGACTTCAAACTATTTGTTTTCCTTTTCCAATTCTTCATTAGCCCACTATGTAAATATTTGCACACTTCTTCAGAGTTGTTAGTTTAAAAACTGATTTAAAATGTTATTTCTGCATAAAGAAATAACAAAGTTCATGAATAATTTCTCGCCATTAACAAGATAAAAGGGTACTCTGTACTCTCCAGTGAAAATTGATCCAAACTTTCCACTTGTCAAAAAGTTTTTGATCAATTTGCTATTTTTCACTCTTTTCTTTCTCCCCCCACAAACCTGCAGCCATAAATCAACAAACATGTGTTTGGTTGCAACAGATTTGCTTCTATAAAATATTGCACAGTTTTAAATTTCTTAAGCACCTGAGTATTATCAAGCACATGCCAAAGGTTCAAAAATAAATGAACTATTTAAAAACTCAATAACATGTTTAATCTCCAAGAAATAGATCTGTTTAAAGCTTAACCACACATTCTGGTCAATTAAGGCCTAAATTATGAGTGAAGAAAAAAATTATTCCATCACATCTTACAAATTGAGTCATTTAAAACCATGATGTAAGTTTGAGATGTGTCAAAAAAGGAGAGAAAAAAGTGCCAAATGGTCTCAAGTGGCAATGATGTGACACAAACATCAGTCAGAAATACCAAAGACTAACATGAGTCACTTCACTTTGCTCCTGACTGTCTTTTGTCACTGAGCACATAGACAAATTGGAGATGAGGGAAAGAGCTTTGATTTTTCTGGCAGCTAAATCTTCAATTTCATTGACTACCATTTGTCAAAAAAATAAAAGGGGGCAAAGAGGGGAAAAGAAAAGAAAGGAAATAAGTATATATATATATAATAAAAAAAATTGGCCATTATGGCAGTGCTCAAATTGAGAGAAAATCTCTGCCCAAAATAAACAGGGGATTTTCAAGCAAAGTCTGCAACTGCAAGGAAAATGAATAGAATTCCATAGAAATCAACACTCCAGCTTGCCAACAAAGAAAACAAATGGGATGAAGTATTGATTATATAACTTAACCAATTTATATACAAATTGTTATAAACAATAAACAATCTAGAAAATATATGTGTTTTAAAATTTAAAGACCACGAAAAGAATAAATTTGAAACTACGTACTTCAAAAAGGATTTGCTTCAAACTGCAATAAGTTCAAAATTAAACATTTGCAATAAATTATTCTGAAAACAGCCCAAAATCAGATAATGTTTTTATTCATATTTTTAAAGTCACCGTATAGGGATACCTATGAAAACTATATATATATAGTTTTCATATTTATTTGACTCCCACTGAGCAATATGTAACTTGAGGTTTCACAAGGGTTTTTATTTGATGTGAAAGAAAAAAACACAATTGGCAATTTCTTATGCCGAAGACAACTTTCCGCTTGTTGCAACTGCAGTTTGACAAATCAATGCATCAAAGCCCTTGGGTCATTGTTCCAGTTTAGATGCAATAGTGTGATGCCTTTTTAAGAATCCAGAACACGTGCCGGATCCTTTTTTCCAATAACTTTAATAATACTATTTGAAGAACATTGCTGTTTGTATGAATTAGTCAGCGAAAGACTTCAGAGTTTAAACAAAAAAAAATATCTTTACTCTTCATTTTTTAACAATCCAAACAAACCTTCAGACTACTTTAACAATCAAAACAAACATATCATTCTAACACTTGGCAACTACTATTGCTGAACTAAAAACCCAATAATAGCTTGTTTGAGTTTGATTTTCAGACAATAACAAAATCTTCTGGAATTTGGGTCACTAAAAACTGGTTTAAACAAAAATAGATCAATTGTGAAATTTTAATAATAGTAAGTTAATTGAAAACTTATTTATCGTATGGAACCAAATTGTGCGCAGAAGCACAAAACCACGCATCAATTTCTTCGTTTGAATTTATAATCTAAGTTTACTTCAAAATGTCAAACTAGCTAGAGAGTCAATACTGAATGTCTTATCTACTCTTGATACCAGCAGAGTAGTGACAATTGTCATGTTTCCACTGCTACAAGCTTCCACAAGAGTGCTTGTGGCTTGTTACCATGGTTTCCATGGTTTTTATCAAGTGCCACTAGGTCTCACAGCCTGTACAATAAAATAACTTCTGAAGAATTTGGACATAATTCAACTACAGGTGGCGCTGTGCTGAAGTGCTGGTATAAATTACTCCGGCTGCATTCAAAGAGATTTAGTAGTTATGAAACACATTTACTGGCACACTCAGTAAATTAAATGTAATTTACTCCAGAAATCAGAAAAGGGTTAATCCACCACATGGAAATTCTAATATTAAAACTGATGTCTGTTAAGAATAACTTCTGTCCAAATGGCTGCCTTCCGGAAGACATGGTAGGGTAGCTATGTGGCTGGTTTGAGGAGCTACATTCATCATTGTGTCTAGCAGGAGCCAATGAACTATTGCTGTGCTTTTTTTCTAAACAGCGTCTCCAAAAATCAATAAAAATCAAAAACAATTTTTTTCTATAATCATAGCTAGGAGTCGCACCCAGATCCTCGCTTGTGGAACGGGTGCTCTACTGATTAAGTTACCCGAAACTCCAACAAAACAAAAATAGTGCAGAAATAATGCATGTAGTAAGTATTATTGTTACATTTAAAATAATTCCTTTAGTTAAAACAATTCAATTGCTTTGCTAAAAATGGTGGCAAAAAGACTTGTTGGATTTATTGTTATTGTTATCAACAATAAACAGTTAAAACAATTTTTTCAATTAAAACATTTCAATTTCCTTGTTGGAAATGGTGACAAAACGACTAGTAGGATTTATTGTTATTGCTATCAAGAATTGTGACTGTCTGGTGGACAGCGGTCACTGCCCCAACAAGCTGGAAATGGCGATGGGAAAAGCACAATCACACAATCTAGCTCATCACTGCAAAACTATAGGTGATTGCTTCGCAGCCTATAATCTAAGTTAAGTCAAAGTCATAATTCAACTCAAAATTGAATCAAAGTCTAACATTAACTTAATCCTACAATCCACCAGTTTTCGATCTTAAGTCTTCAGTTATGTGAACTGATGTGTGAACTGACCTTAAAGATTACAGTAAAAACAACTGAAATTTCAAGTACTGACAAAACCCAATGCTGTTAACTTCTGTGTTCTAACGGGAACGGGTGATGTAAACCATTGGAGAAAAAATGGCTTGTGCAAGGCCGGGCTAACCCAGTAAGCTACCGGGAATTTCCCGATACAAATTTTTTTCCCAGTTCAGTCCTGTTAAGTAATGCTCACAATTAGATCAGCATTCATCCTTTTGTCAGATAAGATTCATGCAGACCTAATTGTTCGACCATTACTCGGCGCGCTCGGTATATTACTACTGAGACTATCTGACTTTGTGTGCGCAATCATAAAGTTTGTCTGGAAAATAATTTGGACTGTTTTGTACATTATTCATTTATTTATTCAACAGTGAAAATTCTTTCCCTTAGAAATCCCAGCATAACTTAAAGTTGGCTTCTCCCAATTTTACCAAAAACGCTTCTACGTAGTACTTCCAGGTTTTACCAACAGACAGCATGCGGCGCATGGGGTCAAAAGGTCACAAGAGCTGCACCATGTGTGACAATTTCAAAAAATACACTTAAAGCGCTTCGGCACCAACTTATCATCTTCAAACCTTGCCGCTCTGTAGATTAATACTTGAAACTTAATAATTGTGGTGTCTTCAAAAAGAATTTAATTTCATCTCGCTTTCAGCTGTGGGCCAATTACTTGGAATTTTAAATTCAAAACTTCAAAAAGTAAAATAAATATATAAATAAATGAAGAATTTATAATGAAATTTCGAAATAGATATAAGTATGATTGTTGTCTTTGTTACCGCTCGAAGGGCATCACCTCTATTTCCTGCAGAAAATGTTGATCCCAAACTTATCACGTGTTATGGGAATTTGTTCTGTAGACGGTTGCAGTCGGCTGTGTAAAAAATCAAAGGCGCTCTCGCTTATTGCTTTTGTTTCACGCCTAATGGAACACAGCGACTTCGTAGAGGTGAGTTCAACGCGAATCAAAAATTTAATATCGAAACTATTTGAGTCTACAAAACCCCTCTTTTCTTTCATTTGTCAACATGGGAGTCGGTAGCGATGAGTACACAGAACAAAAAGTAATTTTCAGCTTCGCGTTGAAAAACTACCCAAATTTTATGCGGCTTGTTACGTGTATTGTTTGGAAACAAACCTCAACAAACCAGAAAACGTGATATTGTTTACTATTAATGATTTGATTACAATTGTCATTAAAAGATAATGCTGCATTGTTATGTAAATGTAAATAATGACAAATGATTGTTAATTAATTTCTTTATATGTAAACAAATAACTTTCATTAATTTATAACAAAAGTTAAGAAAGCCGCGATGGAAATTAATATGCGGCATATTCAAAAAGTTTTTTTTGTGTTGTTAAAAAACACAAAAACAAAAACATTTAAAACGCAACATTTTGAAGGCAGCTATTGTATGTTGTTACAAAAATTCAAAATGTTGAACTAAAACACCTAAAAGCCAAATCATCATTACCACGCTTAAACTGGATAGACCAAAACATGCACACCAAACTACATATTACTTCCACAGCTGTGACACACCCATTGAAGCACAACCTATCAACTTCCCCAAGAGTATCCTCAGAGTATCCCAAGAGCACCCCCAAGAAATCTTTTAAATTAGATTACACCTGAAAACATCCAAACTGATTTCCTAATTTGTGCACCAGTGCTTAAATTTGCAACCTTTTGAAAATCAGGCATTTAATGAAACATGGTTTTGTGTCGCTGGAATTGACCGGTTAAACTGATTATCTCTGAACAAGTTCCTAACAAGGGCATCATCACTGCTGAATTTCCATTCCTGGAGGTTGTTTGTTGATATGCATTTACTGTGCTTTCCAAATACATCTAATCTTAAATTAGACATTAAAGGTTTAAAGTATTAATAACATGGATAAAATGAATTAATAAGCAAGTAGGAGTGGAGGATTAAATGATTATTTCCATCTCAGTTGTAATGCGTTAATGGAATTTCAAAATCAATATGTAAGACCAACATTGGAATACCTCATTAGTTGTGATTTGCTGCACATTTAATATAAAATCCATATTTTGCTTATGTCTAAGAGATGGAAAAAGAAGTTTCCAAGTATGCACAATTGTTGAGGAATGGAAACAAAACTTTAAGATTGAATCATTATTGTGTAGCATCCTATAATTATGACTCGATTCCTCAACAATTGTGCTCGCCATAATTTTTTTGAAAAAATGCATCGTTTACCCTTTTACACAGCTTTATTATGACTTTTTTTAAGGTCCTGGAGACCCATATATCCAATTTAAAAAAGTTTCCTGAGATTTAGATGGTCTCAAAACTGTTTAGTTTTTAATTTTATCTCATTCTGTTCACAAGTTATGAGAAAGTTACTTTTTAATTTTTAATTTTTTTTTCTGTTATACTATTCATTAATTTTCCAAAAACTTTTAACGATAGCTTTAACAATCCTTCAAATCCTCCTGAAACCAATTTTACTTAAGATAAATAGTTTCTGAGATCTGAGGCCGGAAAAACCAACAAATAGGCCTACTCTCGCTGCAGTCTAAAGTCATTTGAAAAAAACAATTTTATGCTTCAACAATAAAAAAAATAGTGCAAAAATTGTCAGTTGTATTGTTTGCTGGTTGCGATGGCAACAAAACAAAGCAGGATGGCATCCTTTTAAGATGCCATTATTGAATAATTCGCTGTTGTGGTTGTTAGTTGGATTGTTTAAAAACTATTTTACAATTGTTAATTCTTGTAACCAGAAGAACAAAACAGAACTGACTTTCCATTGGGAGATATACTGTTTAGCCTTTATCATGTCCATTTATCACCTCAAAGAACAAAACTAATTCTATTTTCTTACAAAGTGGCTTACCACCAAATTAAGCAAAGTGATGTGGCTATCACGTAGCAAATGAAGTGAATGGTTTTGGTTGGATACATTCCCATTACCATTAGAAGAGACCACATTACAATACATGTACATACAACTTAAAATAAGATGTTATTTATTTTAGCAAACTTAATATTTAGTTGATATTGAGCCAAGAGCAGTTTTCATAAATTTTTACAAAATGTACGCAAATATTTTGGTCTGTTTAACCACGATCTTTAGGTTCTTAAAAAGAATTTTTAATTTTTTAACACTGAATAAATTATAAAGAGTCCACATAGAGAAAAAAAGACAAAGTTTCATCAATATTGAAGGATTGAGCGAGAAATCTAGGTTCTGTCAATAGAGCGTATAGCATTAACGGTAACCCAGGTAACACAAATATACAGAATAAATGTAAGTTCTACAAAGACATTCTATCTGTCTACATAGACCAAGAATAGAGTTGTATAGACTCTAGCTTGAGGCTATTTAGTGTTGATATAGAATGACCAGTAGCGATTTTGGTGTTCCAGAGAGGGGCACACCAGTACGCAGTTTGCGCCATGTACTTTTACGTTATAAAAACCACCGTTATGTCTGTAACTGTAGTGGAAAACTCATAAGTCTAACGGAGCTTACGCTATATCGAAAAATAGCGTAGCCAATCCGGTAATTTTTCGCTATTTACGTCACTGTGACGTCACTGACCAAAAATTGCCATTTGCAACGACCTCGTTCGCCGCTATTTTGAATCTCCACTTCATTCGCAAGAAGAGCACGTTTTACTGTTTATCTCATCGTTTTCCTTTGGAAATCATTTCAATTCGCAATAATAAAGTTGTGGCATTGTTTTGAATTAGTTAATAGTGAGAACGCATACGCGATCGTGGGGTACACTTTGACTTTCATATGAATGGAGAGTTCTGTGTATGAAAAGACTTTCCGCAAGTGTTTGACAAGGTGAATAACGCGGCATTTGTTTATTCTATAAGTCATATGTTAAATTAGTCTAAACATTAGAATATTGATGCAGCCTTTCCATATGACAATTCATTTAAGATTTAAAAAAAGAAAAGAAAATCCAATTTGGCGTAGATTCGTGTTTGGCTGCAAGGCGCTTTAACTTTAATGAGCAAACTTTGTTGTATACCAAGTTTGTTTGAAAAGAATATTCCAGTAGAATGCCTCGATGAGACGCAAGCTTTAAAAGAAGCTAATTAATTGGATTATTTTTCATATTTGCTGATGTCTTAGCTAAAGAAAACATCTTTTTTTATTACCATCAATTTTTTTAAATTTTTAAAAATTTTTTTTTTTTTTTTAAAAACTGGTACAGATTTTTGAGTCAGGCCTATTGTTTATTCACCTGTGTTAATAGCATGAAATTCGAGATGAGCTGGAAAATTCTCATTAGCAGTAATTGCATGCAACTAATTAGGCTTAATCAACGTCATCTGAGCTCATTAAATGACAGCTTCTGTCGCCTTCAATTTACGACCAGCCAAAAGTCTTAAGTTTCACAAAAGAACTGTTTTAATTACACACACGCAGGATCTATTTTTAAAACAAATCCAATAAACGGAACAATCTTGTTACTACAAACTTCTGAGTGTCACAACAACAAAAAATAGCTAAAGTTCAATATAGGTTTTTTTGTATGTGTTTTGTTAGGCCATTGTTAAAGCTATAAAACTACTGCCAGAAGAAATCATATGTTATTAATACACAGTTGTTCACATTATTGTGTCAAAACAATCATGTTACTTGATTAATATAAATGCCATTGTATAATTTGCTGCTTAACCAACAAACAAAATACCTGCCACAAACTGTGTAATGATAATTTGACTTACAATAAGTAAAAAATTGTGAATGTACCAAAAAGAATTCCGTAATCCAAACCAAGTAAGTCTTTTTTAATAAACCAGACATATGTACACTGATTTTATATTGACATAAACATATACCGGTATGAACTAATGATTCTTCCGGTACCATCACTCAATTCCCAAACTGCGTTAACCTGAATATTGTTCAAAATGTACAATGAACCGATAAGGTTAAGCAGTGAAGTGTGCCACTCTGATTATAAAATAGATAAGTAGTAAGACTAATCATTCAATCAATTTAGTGGCATTTGACATCCAGAAAGTCACAACCAAAACAAAATATAAGCGACCATTTGTTCTTCACATTGTGTCAAATAGTTGAAACTTTTTGTTAGATCACATTCACTCAATCGATCAACACTCCGAGTCTAAACTGTCAAGTACCGCAGTACTTATTGTTCGTAGTTGAAAAATGAAGTGTCATTTCAACAATAACTGCAATGAATATATCCCTGCAACAACCATCTTCACTGTTAACAATATAAAAGATATTGATGAGCTTCTACAATGCCGCATCCCTGAAAAATCAAGTTTCTTAACAATGCCTCTAATTCTGCTATTACACATTGTCCTGCTTGGTAATAAGTAATTTTTTTACTAAACAAAAGTTAGTCTTCACTGGAAAACTTTAGATTTTCTATACTACATTTTACATTAAACCTTTGTTGTAGGCTTTGTATGAAACAGAAACCTTCTGCAATGCTAAAGCTATTGTAGTAAAACTTTTTGATATATTTTTTGATTTGCACTTCATCAACTTCCAACACTGATGTGAATTTGATTGCAAGTTCAAAACCTGTAAAGCCCATAAGTTGAGCCACTCCTTTAGGGATTGGAAACTCATCAATGATCAATTTCAATATCTAACTTAATATGTAAGGATAGTAGTACATCAAAAGCTGGCATGTCTGGCACAATTTTGGTCTAGAATTTTAAAAGATAAAAATTTTACTGGAAACAATCCACAATATCTCTCCATCTTTCTTTTCACTATGCAATGATGATAAATGCATATCCCTAAAGCTTTTGCAATAGATCAAACAAAATGGTGATAAAAGCATCAATTTTTTCCAAAAATCTATTTATCTATCTTTATCACCTGCAAATAGTCACTTAAAATAAAACATGATTTATATTTTTAACTTCTTATTTTCTTGAAAAAAAAAAAAACCACTACGGAAGACCATCAAAGGTCGAAAACGTTTTGGGTAACAAATATCAACATTTTTCGCGTATTCTTTTAAAATGTCAACAAAGTAGTCATGATTTATATTTGCAACTACCGGTGCATACAAGAAGCGGCAACAATCGAAACCCAGAAAAGATGCTTACACATTAAGTGCGCTCTAAGTAAAATGGATTTCGGAAATCCTGATTCCCCTGAGTTTCAGAAATCAAGAAAATCGGATTTCAACTTTGAATAATCTTAAATTTCTTCCAGAATCCAACATTTGCGCATGCGCAAGTTGAACTGTTTATCAACTTCCTGTTTCAAAGTTGTAATTATTGATGAAATTAAGGGTCGTGCGATCTAGTGCGAAAATGAGGAACCGCGACTCCGATCTACCGCGAATCCCATCTACCGCAAATCCGTATTTTGACATGTTTTTTATCCTAACAATTTCTAACAAAAGTGCCCCCTCCCCATCCCCCCCCATCTGCCATTAACAACATCCCTAAAACTGCACATCGGATAAAAACCGACAACTCCAATTCCGGCATAGTAAATCATTCACTTGTCCCAATAAACCCCACACAGATTGTCTCTCTATTAACATACTACAAAGAAGAGTTTAATAATGATCAATTACTTTAATTGTAGGCATTAACAAAATTGTTTTAATGGTGTCTTGTTGCAGCAATTAGCAGAATTGCTAAGAGAAACCAATCTGACTCATTATAGTTGTATAAATCAGTGGTAATTTCCTTGGTAATTTGCTTTCTTGGTGAAATTGAGCTATCTCAAAAGAGTGTGTTAACCTCGTTTTTCATTTGCACACCTGCACTTCTAGATAAGAAGTGAGTGTAATATGCACAATTCAACAATTTTGCTTTGTCTAGAACTGGGAGTCCAATTAGAGCACTAATGAAAGTCGAAACTCCCAAATAAAACACATCAATAGTGGACTGCAATACAAATCATGCATTTCAAGATGATATCCAATGGCAGCTTGATTAAACACAATTTCATAGACATTTTTGCCAAAATTATTGATATTGCTTTAAACATGTTATTAATGTTTGCTTTGTAGTTAACATGTAATTTATTTTGTTTGATTTCCTGCCCAAAAGTAGCAGGAAATCAAATAAAAAATAACATTAAAAATCGGTTTTTGAGGCACACAGTATGAAGCCGTAAAGTCAATAGAAGAAGGATACGCTGTAAGCAATGGAGAGACTTAGATTGCAATTTCATTTTTTTTCATTTATTTCTTGTCAAAATTTCTTAAAGTTTAATTATTTTTTTACTATTTTTTTTTTTTTAAATTTTTGTTTTTGACATGTGGTATTTAATTTTAGAGACAAATTGACTACAAAGCCATAGTTGTATGCTTTCACCAAATTAGCTCCAGCAGCAGAGCCGTATTAAGGGGGCCAAGGGGGCAATTGCCCCAAGCCCTTGATTCTAAACGACCCTCTGTTCATGTAAAAAATGCATGTTTTGCAAAATGAAATGCACTTTTTCTTCTAAAAATCCATTCCATCTTATTCGTAACTCCGGGAGTTACCAAGAGATGATGTCAGACCGGATACCGAACCAGAAATCTGGCCCTGACTATAGTCTGTTTCACAAAACTTATGACAAACTCCCATTGGCCATTGACCTGTCCGCAGCCGTTACATCATTGTTACACATGCACAATTAAAAAATAGTGCAAAAAATGCACTTATTCGCCACAAGAAGACCCTGATCGACAATAGTATCAATAGTGACTATTTTTAGAAGCTACCTTGACCGATTAGCCCGGTCGGGGTTCAGTTAACAGACTATACACCTCTTATTGTTGAATCAAACTAAAACAAAAGGCCACCATTGTTGTACGAAACTAAAAATATTTTAATCAAACAATAGAAAATCATTTTTCTATTATGTTAGTCATTATTCCAATTATCGACACAAAGTTGATGAGTTTCTTTAAACCTCTTTACTTGTTGGCTGTCAACTTGAAGCTAACTAAACTTATTCTGTACATACTTCTCATTAACCCTAGACAAAGGTAGACTTTTATTATGAAACTGAAACTGCAGCTCATTTATTCATCTCCTAAGTGCCCTATACAAAGCTAATGCAAAAATTACTTTGTACAATCTTTTTGGCTGTTCTACTTTACCCCCATTTTGTGGTGTTGTTGTTGCACAAGGCAATTTCTTCGTGCCCTGTTTTATGGCTGTTTAGAAGGTAATTACACAGCTCTGTATTTTAAAACTTCAACTCTAATACAAAATAGTGAGCAAATTGAGAATTGGCCATCCTCTCCCTCCCACTTGCCGCTCTGCACTTTCACGCGCAAGACAAATGACAAACACAAGACACTAAACTTGTGCACAAAGAAAGACCTTCACTGTTGGCACGAGTTGCTATGGAGATGAACTTTAGATGGTGGCTCTGACCTCCTCCTACAGACTGCAAATTAATGGTTCTCAGAAAAATTTCCTTCGTGGAATAAGCGAAGAGGAGAGTATTTACTAAACATGAGAAGTTATTGGTTTCAAACAAAATATGATTTTCTGGGTTATTTTGGACCCTATTCGTTCGTTTTTAAACTATAGAGAAAAATACTGATTGCATAAATAGAATGAAAAGATGATTGTTCGATAGAACTAAAATATCATTGTTCGATAAAACTAAAATATCATTGTTCGATAAAACTAAAATATCATTGTTCAATAGAATGAAAAGATGATTGTTCAATAGAATGAAAAGATGATTGTTCAATAGAATGAAAAGATGATTGTTCGATAGAACTAAAATGTGATGGTTCGATCAAACTAAAAAATTATTGTTTGATAGAATGAAAAGATGATTATTTGATAGAACAAAAACGTGACTGTTTAAAAGAACTAAAATATGATTGTTTGATAGAGCTAAAATGTGAATGTTTGATAGAACAAAAAGATGATTGTTTTATAGAACTAAAATGTGATTGTTTGATAAAACTAAAATATGATTGTTCGATAGAACGAAAAAATGATTGTTTGATAGAACTAAAATGTGATGGTTCAATCAAACTACAACATGATTGTTTGATAGAACGGAAAGATGATTGTTTGATAGAACGAAAAGATGATTGTTTGATAGAACGAAAAGATGATTGTTCGATACAACAAAAAGATGATTGTTTGATAGAACTAAAATATGATTGTTCAATAAAATTAAAAGACGATTGTTTGGTAGAAATAAAAGATCATTGGCCAATGGAAATAATAGATGATTGCCCAATGGAAATAATAGATGATTGACCAATAGAAATAATCAACAATTGACCAATAGAAATAATCAACAATTGACCAATGGAAATAATCAACAATTGACCAATGGAAATAATCAACAATTGACCAATGGAAATAATCAATGATTGACCAACGGAAATAACAGATGATTGACCAATAAAAGTAGAAGATGATTGCCCAATAGAAATAATCAATGATTGCCCAATAGAAGTAGATGATAATTGATCAATGCAAATAATAAATGATTGACCAGTAGAAATAATCAATAATTGGCCAATGAAAATAATAGATGATTGCCAAATAGAAATAGAAGATGATTGACCAATACAAATAATAAATGATTGACCAGTAAAAATAATCAATGATTGGCCAATGAAAATAACAGATAATTGACCAATAGAAGTAAAAGATGACTAACCAATAAAAGTAAAAGATGATTGACCAATAGAAATAATCAATAATTGGCCAATGGAAATAATAGATGATTGACCAATAGAAGTAGAAGATGATTAACCAATCGAGCTAAAAGATAATGGTATGAGCCAAATGTGAGCAGCAGTGATTTAATTGCCTCTAATTACATTGTTTCTATTATTGACCCTTAGAGAGGTCATGACTCCATAAAAGACATTAGGGCATGCAAGCCACGATCTGTGGAACGACTTTCCTGAGGATCTAACCTTTTTGCACCTAGAATTTTGAAAACCACAGAAAATCCAGTTGAAGGCAAGTGACATGTTCTTGCCGTTTAGTACAGTATCTCATTCACACATGGATGAGAAATGACTGGAATTCCCATCCAAGTGCTGCTTAACTTCTGTGCTCTTAATCACGACTAATATGTACAGTGTGTTTAAAATATCTAGATGTTCACTGCATGAACTTGTAAGTAATTTCAGGTTTTGCCACTAGGTGAAAGTAAAACATTCAAAATTTCATTGCTAGTAAACATTCAGTTTTTTTTTTTCATGATTGTCTGTTATTGCAATGAATTCTGAATAAAGTCAATATGAATGTTTACACAGTTGTCTACTTTCTCCTTGACATTTCATATATATTTGTATACTAAATTTAGTGTATACAAATAGGCATAAAAAAGCAATTCTATTTGATTAAACACTATTATGATTTAATTAATTGAATCAAAATGTAAAATTACTAATGAAGACTGAATTTGAACAAATATCAACAAATATCAACCAATTAGAAACTTTAAAACAAAATTTTGAGTAATTTTTTGTAAAATTTAAAGCTAATTTTGTAGAATTTTAAAGTTACTTTGGAAGATTTATTGTCCCATTGATGATTATTGGAAAGACATTTTTATTTTTTCATATATTTTTATTATTATTATAAAAAGTTGACTAATGTTCCACTTTAATATTTCCTCAGGAACTTCCATAAAAACACTATTTGTGCACTAAATAACCTTTTTTTAAAGTGAAAACCCTGTTCATTTTTGCTTTGATGAACTCCATCCAGCTGTGGCTACGCATACTCAGGTGTAGATGGTTAATCATTAGTTTGACATGAACAAAATGACAAACATTTTTTTTCTATTTTTCAAGCGAGAAACTGATATATTGGAAGAAAAATTCATATCAGATAAGTTTTACTAAAATCCAATTTTTTGATAAAATTTTATGCATAATTACACGTGTGAAATTAATCATGTCAGATGAAGTGTGTCACAATTTTCTTACAGGCTAAAATTATTTTCTACCAAGTATAAGAAAATCATAAATTCTCTACAATGTAGTACTGTTTGTTGACACTAAAGTTTTGAATGTGTATATTTTGGGTGTTTAGTGTATTTTAGACTAAAATTACACAATTTTCCATTGAAATGTGTAGTTTAAACTAAAATTGTACTTATTTGTACACTAAAATAAGAAAATCACACTATAAATGTACATATTTTACACTAAAAAATAAATTTCAGATTAAATTATACATACTTTACACTAAGGTGGGTATTTTCAACTGAAATCTTACTTATTTTTACACTAAAATAAGTATTTCAAACTCTTATTATGCTTATTTAACATTAAAATATGTCTTCTAGATTAAAATTGAGCATATTTTACACAAAAATGTGAATTTTAAACTAAAATTATACATATTTTACACAAAAATGTAAATTTTAGACTAAAATTAGACATATTTTACACAAAAGTGTGAATTTTAAACTAAAATTATACACATTTTACACTTCAATATGTTTTTTAGACTAAAATTATGCAAATTTGACATAAAAAGGTGTTATCCAAATTGAAATTATACACATTTTACACTTCAATATATATTTTATACTGAAATTATGCAAATATGACACAAACATATGTATTCTACATTTGAAAAACACATGTATTGGATTGAAGTTATGCACATATTCCCTCAAAACTACAGATTTCTGAAGATTTGAATTCCAAAAATATCAGCTGCAACCGCACTTTCTCATAAATATGCCGTATTGGCAAATTTTTTCTTTTTGCCGCCGTGGACATGCCACGACTTTTAGAACACGAGCACATGACCAGCTGCAAGAAATGAAAAATGTTGTGTGACATGACAGTTCTCCTATAGCCCAAGGTTCCACGTCACTCCATTCAATAATTCACTGCTCTACTGCATACATCATAACTTAAAACCATCACCGAATTCTCTTTAGGATTCCATATTATCAGCACTTTGCAGTGTTGAGTGTTGGGTGTTGGCCCATCCTCATCATCAGTTCTAAAATGCTGCCCAAATGATGCTGTGTGCATCAATTGCTACAAACAACTTTTAAAAGCCCATCAAAACTAATGTAGCAGAACTTCCCAGAAAATAAACAGAAAATGATTTTTTCGGGTCCAAAGCCCCAACCTTGATGTTTGGGCTCTCTTTATGACCCCCACACAATTAATTTTGCAATTTTTGTAAATGTATGAAATTTTGTTTAAAATTTTTATTATTTTTTTTTTTTTCAAAAAATAAAATTAAAAAATAATTATTTCTGACATGTTTTCACAGTTCAAATACTTATATCCAATTACAAACCACTTGTGATGCCGTTTTGATTTGTGCCGGTTGGCTTTCCAGCATTGAAACAGCTGCGCCACCTGCATACAAATTGTCTTTACTAGAAGCGGTATTGTCAAGAGCAGGCAAGCCACCTAAACCAATGTCAACTCAGTCGAATAAAGCGAAGTTTACTTAGCCATGACACCGAAAATTATTTCACCGATTAACAAATTCTACAAACTTGTGTGAGTGGACAAACGCCATCAAGACTTAGTGTCGCTCCGATAACGCCGAACCGCATGACACAAGTGCAGAAAATGACACAAAAAACTATTTTTATGGTTTATAGTGCTTTATTCACTGTCTAGAGGTCAGTGTCTCGTGACTTTTCCCATTGCTCAAGTGGTATTGCTACAACACACCTGTGACCAAGTTGCTGACCATGTGGCTGGATTGCCATTGTTCGCGTAGGTCGAAGACCACGCGTTGCTCACGGTACTGGGAATGGCTTACCGACGGCATCGGATCGATTCGCCGACCTAACCTTGTGACGGTTTAAAACCGTACATGTACGTTAATTTGCCACCAGAAGGCGCATTCGCAACTTCTAGCATTTAAATAGCGATAAAAAGAGCAGAAGCGATTGCTTCTCCGCGTTTCACCACCTTTTATCGAAAGCGCACCTGCAAGAGATTAAGCTATGCGCCTGCGTATCCTAATCCGGTGGACCCCTGGACAGCAAAGGTGGACCCCTGGACAGCAAAGGTGGACCCCTGGACAGCAAAGGTGTCCCCGATATCCATTTCCTGTATCCTGGGTATCCACACCCCCATCACCTGATTGAAGGGATTCCCAGAGCCAGTGTTCCGATTGGAACACTGAGATAATCCTTTATACTGGAACCAGTATACCAGTTATACTGGTTCCAGTATAAAGGAGGTTTTCAACTGGAAACTCCCCCCTGACTGCTTAGGCTTGAAACGGAACTATATTGGAAATATATGTTGCCTTTAGCTGGATAGCGTGGAGTGGAACTATATTGGGAATGTATGTTGCCCCAGACTCTGATTACTTGACTTGAACTCTGAACTATATGTAAATATATGTTGTACCTATCTAACAAATAAGTACAGTTTCCCTCCGACGATGGAGACGCCTGACTATTGCTGTGGTCAGAAGCCGTTACGTACGTTGCCGGTCTTATCGATTGATGCTGCCATACATACCGAACGTTACCGGGCATGTGTAAGAGTAGAAAAGGACCAAGATGCTTGTCTTTGTTGATGGATCAATTGGATTGTTTATAGTCCACTCTTGCACCATTCTGCTTGCACTTTTCCCATTGGTTCCCAAAGGCAACTTCTGGCACGGTAGAGTTAAACCAACCCGGTCATCTGGGAACGATGTTGTCCGTGACCAGTAACCGGCCACTAACTTATGCAAATACTTGATACATTAGTGATAAGCAAATATATACTCCTAATTACACAGAAAGGCAAACCCAAGTATTTCTTATCCCTCCCTGATGGAGAAGTCACATGAGATAGTGAGAAGAAAGGATGGATGTAGTTGTTACCAGGGGAGATGGAACAGTTCACTTAGTAAGAAGAACAAGTCACTCCCTAGACAGATAAGAAATGGCTATCACCACTGTCTGACTTTAGTGTACCATGGTTTATTAATGGAAGAGCACTTTCTACTGAACTCTGTTGACAACACAAACAGACAAAATACCATTGTTTGGTTTGATGAAAAATTCAGTGAAAATTACAACAATTGTGTTAATTTAAGAAAAAATTCTGGGGGGGAAGGGGGGAGAGGGGTTAGCAACTTTTTGCCAGATGGTACCTCCTACCATCTTTAAACATTTTCCATGCACGTTTATATGCAGTGTTTCTATTGCTATCCCCACTGAGTTGTTGAATAATGGTGCAATAAAACAGGGCCATATTGTCGCAAAAAGTTGCAGATTTCATAGGATTTTCTGATTTAATGTCAGAAGCAGCCGAATTTAATAATCGCAAGATACTATATTAAATCTGAGTGTGCGTCTGATATGCAATGACGGTTGAGAAAGTTCAAACAAGTTGAAGAAATTATGCAGGATGTGTGTGGAAAAAGATCAATACAGGAATTTCTTGTTGAGGTTCTGGAAGTTTTAACATCGATTCGGGTATCAGTGACGACTCGTGCAATAAAAAGTATATACTTGTAGAAATAAAAATTGATTAAGATAATTTTTTTTAAAAACACATCTATTTTGTATGAATATCGATTCACATGAAAATAGAGAAAAAAATCGATTCACATGAAAATAGAAGAAAAAATCGATTCATATGAAAAGAGCAAAATTCGATTCACACGAAAAAAGCAAAAATCGATTCACATGAAAAGAGCAAAAATCGATTCACATAAAAAGAGCAAAAATCGATTCACATTTATATCGATAAAAATATGTAGTCACACCCAAATCTACAAATGTATCAATTCACACCGACATTGACATATTACCGATAAAAGTATCGACTTTACTTTGTATCGTGAAGTGCATGATTTTAAAAATTTCAAATAATTTCCTTTCATAATTTTAGCTTCCAGATTATTTATCAATCATTTTTTAGAAAATTAAAATCGCTTGTCACACTTTACAAAAGACAATGCGTGACCAAAAGTGAAACAAGTTTTAGATATAAGTGACCAAAAGTGAAACAAGTTATAGATATAAGTGACCAAAAGTGAAACAAGTTATAGATATAAGTGACCAAAAATGCAACAAGTTACAGATATAAGTAACCAAAAGTAAAACAAATTATAATCATAAGTGGCAAAAAGTAAAACAAATTATAATTATAAGTGATCCGAAGTGAAACAAATTATAATTATAAGTGACCAAAAGTGAAACAAATTATAATAAGTGACCAAAAGTAAAATAAATTGCAAACACAAGTGGCCAAAAGTGAAACAAATTATAACCGTAAACGAACAAAAGTGAAACAAATTAGAAACACCAAGTTTCAAAAGTGAAACAAATTAGAAACAACAAGTTTCAAAAATGAAACACATTAGAAACACCAAGTTTCAAAAGTGAAACAAAAAACAAAAGTGAAACAAATTAGAAACACCAAGTTTCAAAAGTGAAACAAATTAGAAACAACAAGTTTTAAAAGTGAAACACATTAGAAACACCAAGTTTCAAAAGTGAAACAAATTAGAAACACCAAGTTTCAAAAGTGAAACAAATTAGAAAAAACAAATTTCCAAAAGTGAAACAAATTAAAAACAACAACTTTCCAAAAGTAAAACAAATTATAACAAAACAAATTCGATTTACCAGATAAGTAAACATTGAAATTCCAGAGCAGCTCTCCCCAAAAACCAATAAAACAGATAAGAAAAATTTGATTACCAATAAATTCCTCCTCAATAAAATAAAAAATTCTTAAACCAAAATTCCCAAAAACAGAAAAATATCGATTTTTTTTTCCCCATTGGTTCTTAATTTTTTTTTTTTTTTTTTTTAAACAAATAGCATTTGCCTCATTTCCTCTAATTGTTTTCCCTTTTTTCTTACTATTGTTAAAATGCCTTTCCTTTATTTCCTCATCTCCTGTTTGGCATTCATGAATTTTTAATTGGCCTCGCTTCGTTCCGATATTAATGGCGCGCGCGCCGTCTAGAGAGCAATAAACAGACTTACGGTTTAATTTTGATACGAGACGAGGGAGAAATAAGAAAAAATTAGTGGCTAAGCCTGTCGACGTCCCTTTAGGCCTATTTATTATTTTCTTTCGCACCTGTTTTTTTTTTTTTTTTCCTTTCTTTTATTTACTGCCAATCAGGAGATGAGAGAAAGCAAGTTGTGGATTTATTTATTTTTTATAACAGAAAATAAAAAAGGAATAAAATCGAATTTCTGTCTATTTTCTTAGGGAGAAATGAAGACCTAATTTGATCAACATTATCGTGTTGATAGTAATTATGGGTAATTTAATCAGTGATGCATTAGGTGAATATCAATTGCTTATGGGAAAGTAAACAAAAACTCTAAAAATCAAACGATTTGAATATTTTTAAGTGGTTATCGATTTTTTTTGTAATTGGAAAAAGGAAATGAAAACACTGATTTAAAATCGATAAAAAAATCGATTTCAGAAAAAAAAAGAATTTTAATAAAATAAAAAAACTGAGAAAAGATATCGATAGTAAATTGACAAAATAATCGATTTAAAAGTGACAAAAAAATCTATTTAAAAGTGACAAAGAAATCGTTTTAAAAGTGACAAAAAAATCGATTTAAAAGTGACAAAAAAATCTATTTGAAATTAAAAAAAAAATCTATTTAAAATTGAAAAAAATAAATTTAGAATCAAAAAATCGATTTAAAATCTAAAAAATTAATTTAAAATCTAAAAAATCGATTTAAAATCTAAAAAATCGATTTTGAATAAAAAAATCGATTTTGAATAAAAAAAATCGATTTGTTATCAAAAAAGTCAATTTTGAATCAAAAATATCAATTTGGAATTAAAAATAATAATAATTTGCAAAAAAAAATTAAATTTTAATTAAAACTATCGATTTGTAATTAAAAACAAAATCGACCTGAAGCTGACAAAATAATCAATATAAAACCAACAAAATAATCGTTATAAAACCGACAAAATAGTCAACGCAAAACTGACAAAAAAAACTAAATAAAACAGACAGAAAATCTACACAAAACCTTCGACTAAAATAAAACTGACTACAAAATCGATATAAAATCGATGAAAATAATCAATTTGCAAACAATTTTTGACTTTTTTATTTAAGAAAAGAATTTGAAATTAACCAAAATATCAATTTATTATCGATTTCAAATCGATTTCGAATCAATTTCTAATCGAATTCGAATCAATTTCTAATCGAATTCGAATCAATTTCTAATCGAATTCGAATCAATTTCTAATCAAATTCGAATCAATTTCTAATCGAATTCGAATCAATTTCTAATCGATAGAATAATCAATTAGTAATCAGTAACAGCATCAATTTGAAATATGATTTGAAATCAGAAAAAAAAATGATTTGAAATCAGAAAAAAATATGATTTGAAATCGATAAAATAACCTACTTGAAATCGATAAAATAACCTACTTGAAATCGATAAAATAACCTACTTAAAATCGATAAAATAACCTACTTGAAATCGATAAAATAACCTACTTGAAATCGATAAAATAACCTACTTTAAATCGATAAAATAACCGATTTAAAATTGATAAAATAATCGATTTTGACTCGATAAAATAACTAATTTGAAATTAAAAAATAACCAATTTGAAATTAAAAAATAACCAATTTGAAATCGATAAAATAACCAATTTGAAATCGATAAAATAACCGATTTAAAATCGATAAAATAACCGATTTAAAATCGATCCAATAATCGATACATAACCAACTTTATGTTGCCTTAATAAAACAATTGCATTTCCCCCTTCCACAATTCTAAAATCGTCAAACACATTTCCATCACCCTCAAAAACAATCGATTTCAATCAGTCGATTTCCACTTCCCAAAACCAAATGACATCTTTTAAACCCATCAACTTTTTTTTTATTTTAACTCCTTGCAAATTCACCTAATTTCAGCAAAAAGAACATGATAGCAGTGTTAAGTGCCAACTTTGCTACCTTTCCACCTGAGTACGTGTTGCTGACATTCCCAGAGACGAGAAAAAATTGCACATTTGCGCAATTTGTATTTGCAAAAAAGACCATTGAGAAGTTGAAAATTGGCCAAAGTTAAAAGTTTAAAATGCAAATTGAAATTGTGATTACATAAAAGAAGAAAAAGAAGAGAGAAAGAAAGAAGACCCCCCTCCAAAAAAAAAAAAAAAAAAAAAAAAAAAAAAAAAAAAAAAAAAAAAAAACAAAAAAAAAAAAAAAAAAAAAAAAAAAAAAAAAAACCATTTGAGCGAACGCCTACGCGACCTGGCGACTCAATTAGCTTAATTATGCGTGCAAACCCATTTCCGTGAGAACAGATCTCGGCTTTTTATCAGCGGCGCGGCAAGGTCTGGAGAAGTAAAAAAAAAAAAACAACCATTTCTTCTTTCCTTTCATTTTCCATTTCTCTTAAACTCGGAATTTGATTGGGGATTTCTAACGTCACATATCTAAGCCCAACTTTAGGGGTCCATCCACAAAGACTTATTTCCTATTTCAAACTCACTAATTCCACCCTAGTGCGCATTTATGCACCCAATTTATTTAGTCGCCGCGCATACATTACTGCGTTTAACCTGACAAAGACTTTTAGTTACAACATTCACTAGGGGGTTTTTCGTTATACAGCGTTACTAAAGTATAAACACAATCGTATTTTGGGGTTTTGATAGTTTAATTAACAAATATTTTTTTTGACCTTTCGTAGAATTGATTTTGATGGTGTTTTACGCCATGTACTTTTTTCCCTTAAAATTACAGTCAATTTTACGTTATAAATATTGTAACGTAAAAATGTAAAAGTTCAGTTTGCGCTCGCGCTTTCACGTTACGGTTATAAAAGTCGACTTACCTTACAAAGTCACGTGATTTCCGAAACTAGGAACCGTTTCTTGTATTAAATATAGATACAATTTCTGTTTTAACTAATTCGAAACAATGCCACAACTTTATTATTGCGAATTGAAATGATTTCCAAAGAAAAACAATGAGATAAACAGTAACACGTGCTCCTCTCGCGAATTAAGCGGAGAATTCAAAATGGCGGCAAACGAGGTCATTGCGAATCGCAATTTTTGGTCAGTGACGTCACAGTGACGTAAATAGCGGAAAATTACCGGATTGGCTACGCTATTTTTCGATATAGTGTAAGCTCCATTAGACTTATGAGTTTTCCACTATAGTTATAGGCATAACGAGGGTTTTTATAACGTAAAAGTACATGGCGCAAACTGCTTAATGACTCCCAGGCATCCATAATGACCATTTTCAGTTCGTTCACGATATAACATTGCTTGTTTTTACTCAAAACAATGTGAGTCATAATGCCCCATAAGTTTTCTATTGGGTTTATATCTGGGCTTCTGGAAAGTCAATCAATAACATTGTATGTATAATTTTTCAATTTTGTGAATCTGCGTTAATCACTAAATCAATAATTATTGAAGCCTCTGAAAACAATCGCATGGTTTCGCAGTTTAGCGTTGTGTGGCATTTTGGTTGATATCAGGTCCTTATCATATGTTTTGGACTTCTTTAAAACCTCAGTCCTAAGTTCTGGCAATACTCTGTTTAACTTTGTGCCATCTGGGCCCCAGCAATCTTTTATTGAAATCGTATTCAAAGATCTTTTCCTTGCACCCCGTGCATTGAATTTTCTGTTAATTGTACCCTAAAATCCAATCTTCAAAAGAACCTTTTTGAATACAACAATTTCCCTGAACAATTAATTATCCTAAACTATAGTTGCATACCATCAGATGACACTATTGAAAATGCTTAAACATGTGATTAACCAATAATTTAAGTCCATGCAGTTCCGCCAAACATCAAAAACAATTTAGATGTAGTATAATGTTTTGGTAATAGCCAAATTTATTGCATTTTATTACTTTTCACAATTAATTTGCATCCAACCATTTCAAGTATCATTTAAATTCTATATGCAACAATTTTGGACCACAACTCAAAACAATACATTAACCTCAAGTCATATGCTGAATTTGGGATGTGCTTTGTAGGAGACTCAATAATATAATAGGCAGTTGAGATGATGTTGTTCAGTTGTCCCATCATTAGTAAAACCTTCAAACCATAACTACTGAAGCATGCAACAAATCTGTTTTAAGTGGCTGTTGAGTTGACGTAAATTGCTCAGTTATACAAATTGAAAATACCACTAAAATGCAAACCACATCAACTGCCTGTTAAGTATAGTTTTGTGATAACAATACTTTACATCTGCTCTTTGCTCTGAGATTTTGCTGCACGCATAAATCTTGCGCTATACATTCTTAGTTGGGTCTTTAAGTTCAGCACGCTCCGTGCAAACTGCAAACCAAGTAGTAGGTGCTGACAATTTAGCCTCATTCCTTGATTGGATTTACTGTCCACACCGCAGACTTTAATTATCGCATAGATGTAATTACTTTTAAGTATTTTTAAATCCTATGAGACACTGAGTTAAAACAATGGCACAACTACAGTACTAATAAGCTAAAAAGTTGTATATTAAAACCAACAATATTACTGTATTAATCACAGAATCTATCATTTTTGATCAAATTGTTGATCAAATTCAATCGCAGGATTTTGCATTTGTGTGATTGAAAGATTTGTAAAATAGTTACATGACCCAACCAACTGTGAAACATAGTAAAGAAAGAAATGAAAACTTGGATCCAAAAAATGAGATAATTAGATCCAAAAAATGAGATATTGGATCCAAAAATGAGATCTTAGATACAAAAATAAAAAGTTAGATCTAAAAATGAGATCTTAGATCCAGAAATAAAATCTTGGATCCAGAAATGAAATCTTGGATCCAAAAATAAGATCTTGAATTCAAAAATAAAATCTTGGATCAAGAAATAAGATCTTGGATCCAGAAATAAGATCTTGGATCCAGAAATAAGATCTTGGATCCAGAAATAAAATCTTGGATCTAAACATGAGATCCAGAAATAAAATCTTGGATCTAAACATGAGATCCAAAAACTAAATTTTGATTCCAAAAACTAAATTTTGATTCCAAAAACTAAATTTTGATTCCAAAAACTAA
Source organism: Strigamia crassipes (assembly GCA_034683725.1). Taxonomy (NCBI): domain Eukaryota; kingdom Metazoa; phylum Arthropoda; class Chilopoda; order Geophilomorpha; family Linotaeniidae; genus Strigamia; species Strigamia crassipes. Next base: position 30,506 of record JAQFXT010000609.1, read on the forward strand.
ATTTT
>JAQFXT010000610.1:0-30499 GCA_034683725.1 Strigamia crassipes
ACGCGCTTCGGGATTGGTCGGACGAACGATGGCCGTTTTGTTACGCCGTTCTCATTGGTCGTCAAAGCACCAGGAAAAATTATCGAAGCTAGTGGTAAATTCTCGTCATTATCTGAAGCGGCCGCTAATCTAAAGTTCAGCCAACATGATTGTAAAATCAATTTCAAACTGTAAAAATCTCCTCGCAGAGTCAACCTGACAGATGGCGCACCCACGCGGGATGCTGCGCAAGCTGACATGATATTAGAGCGCAACCTCGAAGATGCTCTTTACCAAACGCGTGACGGTAAAATAAAATAATTGCAAAAAATAAAAAAAAAATAAAAAATAAAATAAAATTTTATTTTTTAATTAAAAAAAAAAAAAAAAAAAAAATTCAGACAGCCACTTAAGTCCTGTGGTCGCTGCAGGAATGGTAATCGTATTAGTGGTGATGGCAGCTGGAGCTGGTTTCGCGTGGGCATCAGTTCGTAGATGGAAAACTCATGTTCCCCAAGAAAACGAAGACCGAGCTACAATTCTACCAACTAGAGACGTCAACTCAATATCATCATCACTCGAATCATCGCCCCAAATAGGACAAATTTCACTAATGGCGCATAGACCTCTAGAACAAGTGTAAAACCAAATAAAAATTTCTGTCAATAAATATAAATTGGTTTTGGTAAACAAAAAAAAAAAAAAACAATGAAGTGGTCAAATAATTTCCTTTACAAGATCAAATGACGTCACAAAACAATTCCGTGTTGTCCGGGTGAAAATAACCATTAATTCACTTTCGAATCAATTCCCGTCTGACATCACGCGTCACCATGGCGACGATAAATGTCACGCTTTCGTCAATTATAACTCCAAGCTACGAAAGCAAACTTTTTCCCCTTCACCTGTCAGGTGTGACTTTGCCCGATTGCCCAGCAATCGCTCAATTTTGCATCCAATTGGAAAATATCTCCTCACATCGAATGCGCGATGCTTGCAATTTCCTTATAACAAGTTCGAGCGTCGAAACAAGTGCATCCAATAAGCACACTGCACATGCGCTTGACGTGATTGATGATTCGGACCCATATATTCAAACATACCCAACATTTATGTTTATTTTAAACCCCTTTTTCCTAATTTTTTCATTAAAACTTCCTCCCGAACCAAAGAGAATTTGAGAAACGAGTTATTTCCGGTTTGCGCTTCGGAGAGTTAAAGCTCCTTCGTGTTCCGAGAGAGGAAGAGAATGAGACGAGGAATGGGGTCGGCGGCGCTGATGTCGAAATTAAGCTGTAGCGAGCTAGTGTCAGATGAACGCTGCCGACTGACGGACCCGTTGCAATTTTTCCACTCCTCCGTAAGTATTTTTTTTTTCAACTTCTCCCACCCCCTCAAATTAATTAATTAATTCAAATACAAATGAAAAATTGATAGAATTAATAGGGATTTGGTTTGTTTAAAAAAAAAAAAAAAATCCAAATTTAATCCAATCCTTTTCTCTTGCCAAACCACGTAAAGTTACAAATTAAGCAACTCGTGTTTGTTGTCTTAAACACGCGCAACGTAATCAAATCTAAGAAAAACAAACTCGAGCAAACAAATCAGACCAAAACTGCGCTTCATTAACCCGTACCATCCCACAACTGACCGAAAACCATTTAAAACTCGCAACGACAATCAAAACAAACGTGCAACTAGCCATCCCGCAAACTCCCCAGGAATTCTGTTAAAAGATACCCACACAGAATAAACACTACATCTTGTTCTTTCATTCACAATCATGTATCAACAATGCGTGTCTTTTATTACATAATAATATACACCGAACAATTTCTCGTGTCCACAAATTCCGCCTGGACACGTGACAATATCTGTTTCTTGCACTCGCTTGTCCATCATTGGATAAGGAGCCGTCGCTTTTCTGTCTAAAATGAAGTGCTGAGCGGCGCCGGTATCAAATCGTTGTTGGTGATTTAATGCGGGTATATAATTACGCCGTATAATACGCGGCAAGCTTTTCGTTTTTAATTAATTTTAATTCGTCTCGGCTGTTGTCGAGAGGTTTGAGTCTGCACTTAGAAATACTTGTAATTGTTTCTCTCCAGAGGTCACTGGTAGTGTTTTAATAACACGCTAAGGCTTTTTCTCGGTCTTCAAAGGTCTTCAGTTGGTCAATAAAACAATAAAAACTTAAAGATCTTTTGCCACCTGGATAAGAATGCACTTGGAGTTATTGGGAAATGATGAGATGAAAGAACCGCAAACAGTTCTTCTGGTCAATCAGACAACTTTGCATTCGTAAAGTCTAGTTTATTTCCTTCAAACCAGTCTAAATGCATATTTTTGGTCAGCCTTTTTGAACCACAAATTGAAAATATTTAAACGCGTAATAAAGCGTGTTTAAAATTGCAGTTTAAAACAGCGGTTAAAAACAGGCTACATCGGCAGTGGTTTTTGAAATTAGATCGAGAAAACCCTCAATTAAGCTCACCACATTTGGTATTTAACAAGGAAATTAGAGTAGAGCGCCGATTATCCGAACTAATTGGGAGATATGGGTGTTCATAAAACCGATTTGTTCGCACAATCAGACATTAGAAGTTTACGTACTTCGTTTTTATATAGTTTTCGAATCCCTCAAGATGTTCCATCCCTAATTTCATTACACACATATTACAGACTATAATTACCGTACTTCATCGATTAAAAGCCGCCCTCGAATAGTAGCCGCAGCTAAAAATCGAGGCCACAAATAAACGAAAATGAACTTGGAAGAAACATTCCACGTTTATTTCACAGCTGTAACGTTTGTTCTACGTACGTTTTGAATCTCAAAACGAGCATAGAATGAATGAAAAGACTGAAAAACAGCCACTGCTTCGTATAGTAGCTCGGGCCAAGAGAGGCGATTTGTAATAAAAACCGCGACTTTTAATCAAAAAAATACGGTATTATAAAAACATTCAAAAAAATCATCAAGCTTTCTTTGCTCCCAGTGAAGATAATATGCAGATATCACTTATGCCGGTCTGGAAAGCAACTACCTTTGTTCGGATAACTGGCGTTCAGATAATCAGTCATCTGTTTCTCACTCCCAGGGTAGCATCAGCAAAATTGTTGATACCTTCACTCTCAAATGGCTCTCCTATGGTACCATTCCAACACAAACAACTTCTTAATTACCAACAACAATTGTTTTAAAATAACTCAAATGACATTTGTTAAATCGGTCAACAGAGCGCAGCTTCCCTGTTTACCATGGTCTGCAGCCCAGCGCAAGCATTAAAATGGCGGATGCCTATCTTATCACTTTGTAATAAAACAAAGGAGAGGTGCATTTGATAAGACAGCAGGAACCTGCTGTAACTTCCTTACTGTGTTGCCACATCCACTTTATTTTCCTTCCGGCAACGCTACTGCTAGTACGAACACATATGTGAACTCAGCTTTAAAGGTCAACTGCCCAAGTTCTAGGTTTTATTCCACCCAATAGATTCAATGACAAATTGGATCTGCATGTTGAAGACGTCTAGCTTGATGTGGGTTTCTCAATGGACTTGATCTTTAAATTGAGTAAAATTAGAAAAAACGAATTAGTACCATGTGTGCGTGGTATTAATTGATGCTAATAGAAATGTTTAACCACAATTCATCATAATCTACAATTGTACGAGAGCAAACCGGTGAAATTGTAGATACCGTATTTCATCGATTAAAAGCCGCCCTCGAATAGTAGCCGCAGCTAAAAATCGAAGCCACAAATAAACGAAAATGAACTAGGAAGAAACATTCCACGTTCGTTTCACAGCCGTAACGTTTGTTCTACGTATGTTTTGAATCTCAAAACGAGCGTAGAATGAATGAAAAGACTGAAAAACAGCCACTGCTTCGTATAGTAGTTTAATGATACTACTTTCGACATATTGCAGAATACGCAAATAAAGTTGGTCAAAATATCCAAAACGTTTTCAACCTTTCACGGTCTTCTTCAGTGGGTGTTATAGTTGCCAGGGCCAAGAGAGGCAATTTGTAATAAAAGCCGCGACTTTTAATCAAAGAAATACGGTAATATTGTTCCGGTTCGTGCAAATTTTTTCTCTCTTGATTTTGTAATTGTACGAATTATTATTATATTTTTATATTTTGAAGTGGCGCTCTGATTCGTGAAGTTTTCCATTTCAAGCTCTGCAATTAACACTTCTCTCGTAACTAAGTGTATTTGCATAAAGTTAATTATTTTAAATTTGTCTTTCTTTATGGATGTTCCTAGCCTCTTCAGATCATGATTTAATTAAAAAATGGTTCCAAGCTATAGATGCTAACAAAGCTTGGCAATTGCAAATGTACTAAATTACAAGCCCACTTGTTAGATAACTAGCCTCTTAAAAGCATTACATAGCCCTAAACTTTAACCCAAGATAATTCCAGCTGTTACAGGAATAAAGTTGGACTTCTATTCATAGATAAAAGTAAATTTAACTTCTCCAATCCTCAAAATTGAATAAAATCCCAATGATAGCATGTTACAAAGAAATTCAAGTCGCAAAAAGTCCACAAGATCCAGTGTTATTGTGGTGAGATAAGACACTTGAATGAACAATCCTGAAGGAAAAAAAAGGAAACCTAGTATGCAAAATTCAATTGCAACAGGGATGATGCAAGATGAGTTACATACTAGAAACTACATTATAGATAAGAACTGAAAGTTTCACACACAAAATCAATAATGACAAAAATCCATAAAGACCCTATGGTAAAAACCACTCTTAGTAAAAAGTCTTGAGACCACAATAACTTCCAACTTCCACATCAAGTGTCACTCTCCAATCAGCACCCAGGCACTTATTCATTTCCATCCTTGTTGGTCCAGGTGGTAATATAGACTACAAGGTAAAAATGAACAAAACTAAATAGTTCTATTTGTTCTCATTGGTTGCTAATTGACCAAAACGACTGAAATCAATATCTAAATTGACAAAAATGACTAAATTCAATATCTAAATTGACAAAAATGACTAAATTCAATATCTAACTTGACCAAAATGACTAAAATGACTAAATTCAATATCTAAATTGACCAAAATGACTAAAATGACTAAATTCAATATCTTAATTGAACAAAACGACTAAATTCAATATCTGAATTGACCAAAACGACTAATTTCAATATCTGAATTGACCAAAACGACTAAATTCAATATCTAAATTGACCAAAATTACTAAAATAAATATCTAAATTGACCAAATCGATTGAATTCAATATCTAAATTACAGGAAAGATCTAGTTGAATCTAGTCGTTAATTTAAATTTCAATTGCGCGCGAATGTTCGATCAAAGCATTTACGACATTAAGTAACCGGTAAATTTAACTCTCACATTCCAGCACACACTCAAAAAAACAAATTAAATTCTAAATCCTCTAATCCTTTTGACTTCACCCCAACTTTTCATTTTCCACTCGAATCATTAAATCCCTCTTTTCTCCCACCACTTTATTAAATCAACATTGACCTATGACTAACACCAAAACACTATCCTCAAAAAGTATTTTTAAAATGCTTCTCAACAGACAACAACCTGGCAATTTGTCAAAACCATGCACATCCCAACACAACTCCTGATGATGAATAATCCTGATGATGAATAATTACCATAAATTCCATCCATCCTGTTGATTGACTGCAATCAATGTCACTTCTGATCAATAAATCTCTATCCAGGAAGACAATTTTCTCCCTTAAGCCTTCCTTAATGACTCCACTTTGGTCACTGGGATCCCATTACATCTTTTAAGGAATTATTTCCCCCTAACACTCCTTTTCCTTACCCCAAATATCAAGTCTCATGAATATCTCCTGCTCCCACTCCCATCAGAGGGTGCTCCTAGCCTTTTTCAGTAACCCAGGCTATAATCTACGAGCTTGTTCCCATTTCACCCCCGAGTACTTTATTTTATTTTATTTTGCTGTACATCCCTCGGGCCTAAGTCTAAAATGTCCAAGTAGACACTTTTTCCCTTCGCTTTGTGCTTTGACCTCACTCGGGGGAGTGCCAATCGGCTAGCAGGTGGCGACAAAAGAAAATTGTCTTCTTTTCATCCTGCAACCGTCTTATTGGATTAGATGAAGGTGCTTGTGTGTGTTCCGCGTACATCGACTTTCAAATCTCATCCCAGCAGGGATTTTTCCTTCCGCATCACTAGATAAAAGGTGGGAAAATTAGGACAAGAAAGAATCTTGTAGATTATTTACTTCTCCAGCTATGAAATAGAACGAAGTAAGAGAAACCATATAAAAGGGTTAGTAGTGTTCAGTGAGGAAGTGAGTAAAATTGAAAACTTATAATCGTTATTCCTCGAGAGGAATTATTGAATGGAAAGGAAATATTGGTTTATTGAAGTTGTCAAGTTCAGTTTAAAACTTTTTTACACCTGAGTTCGGCGACCACCTGCGTTCAAACCCAATTCCCAGCACTGATTAAATATCTTGTAGGTTTTCCAAAATGTATTCCCAAACCACCTATCAAAAGAATTGCTTTTTACAAGCATTGAACGATAGCGGAGTGTGATGTGGTTACCACGAAAAACCACAACGCATGCGATTTATCGTAAACGAACGATTGTCGTAGGTGGAACTCACAGGTTAAGCAACATCCGGTCTGGTCAGTACTTGGATAAATGACATTTACAGGACAAGCACTGATTTAAGATTCTTTAACGACAAAAAAATCTGCCGTTCGCAGAGACTCGAACCTAATCTAGGGTTGCCAACTCCTGATTTGTCCAAAAGCATACACACAGAAGGAGTCGTATCGTTTATTCAACGGTTCATTTATTCGCCAGTAAATCTAACCAAACCTTACCTAACCTAACCTAACCTAAACAAAACCCAATGACCAAAATACAGTTCATTCCTGGCAAATAGATGAACCGTCGAATAAATGAACCGTCAAATAAATGAACGGACACCACACAAGTGGTGGATACAAAACAGTGGATGGGGGTCAGGGCCAACCACAAGAAGGGTGCGACAGGTGCAAGGCACCAAGGCCCATGATTGTGCATGGAGCCTCAGAAAAATGAAGCAAAAACAAAATAAAATCACCCAATAATTCAACAAATAGGAGACCCACAATTCTTTTCGCACCCGGACCCCGTCTTGGAGAAAGCCGGCCCTGGATGGGGTGACAAAATGCACATCGTCATGACCTGGTAACAAAAATAAATAAATAAATAATAAATAGCTTGATTGCAGTAATCCAAACATTAATCATTGGAAGTTTTATTTGCTATTAAATCAATACAAATGTACACTTCTCTTCTGACCACAATAATTCCCTGGATTCCTAAGATTCTTGCTAGTATTAAAGTAATCCATCATCTTGATAAATGTGATTAAACACTACTAAATGTTTGGATTAAACTGTTTAATTAAACTACTGTCACATACTATCAATCAAAGAAATTTAAAAGAATTGCTAATCATCCTCCATTCACTAACTTAGCTGCTAACAGATTCTCAACATCCAATTTGCTTTTATCCAAGTAATAAAATGAAACTATCTTTCCACTTGACAACTGTCTTGTCAAAGAATTGTCTGCAATCATACTTACACTTTTTCCCAACAGGTCATAAAACAAATCTTTCTGCCATCTTACTATTATCAATTGCAATAAATGAACTATTGTCAAACACTTGCCTCTACCAAACAGCTATTACCAAAACAAAAACCATCAAAAGTAGCATTACTTTTAACTGCATACTTAATGGAGTTACTAATGACCATTTCAGCTGCAATCCCTATTGCTTTCACGCTTCAATCCAGTGCAAATAGAAACAAATTAATTAAATGCTTTTAAGGTATCCAAAACGTGCAAAATGAATATAAATGGAAAGCTAATTACATTACATCCCCACCAATAGTGTCTGCCATAATCAAGGTAAACCATTGTATCCATCCAAATCCAATGTTTGTTGATGTTTCTCCATTGCATTTCTCTAGAGAAATTCTCTCTTAGATGAGATCATAACTCATGAATGAGTTAATTTTATGTTTTGTGATTGAAGGCTGATTCCACACAGAAAGTAAGTGTGCCAATATGTATATGAAAAAAAAAGCCAATTTGTTGTCTTTTCTTTGTTTTTTTAAAATCCAGAATAGAAAAAAGAAAAAAAAACTAGAGGAATTGAGCAGCTTTTAATTTAATGAAAAACAGGAAAAGTCGTCCATCTTGAAACCTTGTTTTGGACAAATCATAGGAGCGTGTTTCATCAAGATGAATTGCCTCAAGAGTGAGAAGTAGTTTAGACGAACCCACAGTGGCTAGGTTCATACAAGAAAATAAACCAAGTGGCAAATGGTGCAGAGTTAAAATAGTGTCAGTATTTGTCATGTTTTGGCTGATGTGGAAGATAAATGGCACCAACCCAAACATTTTATATCCCTCAAGAGGCCTAAAGGTTTTCAACAAGTTAGGTTGATGTATAATTGCCATTCTATAATAATTTCTCACACAAGACAACTTGGCTTTCACACAAATTAAAAAAAAAAAAAAAAACTGCCTTCCCCACAACCCTAACAAGACCTCACCCTGGGCATAATAATAATTGACAGGTTAAACAAAGTTTGAATCTGTACTGAGGTTCAAGACTTGCCCGTAGCATATGCAGTTGGTTTACCACACTGCCTGCTTTAATTAATTTTAATACAATGTCAAAATTAGTGTTCTACAAATTAACGCCACATTCCACTCTCTTACCGAGTCAGATATCCAATAAATTTAAATTGGAAATATTAAAAAGTTTCTGTTTCTAGTTTTTTGGTGTTTTTATAAATGACAAAACTAACTGTGAAAGTGTGGAATATATTTCGTCGTGTCTGGTTTTTGGGTAGCTTTTGCATTTCATGGCAGCTATTTTGAATATATTTGTAAAAACCAAAACTTGATATGAACCACTTCAAAAACCACTCCAGCCGCCGCTTTTTGTGATAGTTTATGGCTGTTTTTGGTGTCCAATCGGTTTGTAGAAACACCAAAAACGGTAAAAGCAGAAACTTTGAACGCACCTAAATGACATCACCGTATTTGCTGTCATTGAACGCAAACCAAATTTTAATTTTGCGATTGGAGTGCGGATCTCTAATGAGCGCGGAGGTTACATATACATTACATACACCAGGGCTGTCCAACTGCAAGTGCCCCAAGAGCCGCTTTAAAAAAAAATTTGGTTTGGAGGGCCACATAATAAACTACTTCGTACGCAACTTTATCAATGAGTTTTAATAGGTATGGTATACACATACAAAAAAAAACCGCGTTTGTATTATTACTTTAATTTATTCAAAAAATATCAAATTACAAAAAATTTAGTGGGAAATTTCATATTTGAGGATAATTTATGCTTTTAGAGGCCCGCTCCTCGTTTACGGAACAGCATTTCAACCCGACCCGATTTTGTACATTGCAGTTTATACACGGGTCTCCATTAGAACGCAGACCTCCATTAGACAGCGGGGATTATCTCGATTTTGCAGTTAGAACACACACGTTCAATGAGAGCGTTATTACTAAACAAAATAAATAATAAATTAATTTCCACCCAAGGCCTTCCGATCTTGCGATCATCAGTAGTGTTACGCTATCCAATAAACAATCCCTGAGGTATAACTTCCTGCGTCTCACCCAAGAACTTTCGCTCAAAATAGTGTTCCATAAATTTTTTTTTTACTGTCCTTCCCCGTTTCCCTCCCCCTTGTCAGAAATCTATACCAGGGCCAAAGAAAACAAGACCCTACGGTATAAATTCGCAACTGTCCCGCAAAACATCTAGCCGGTCCTGGACACAGCCAGCAATTAACTATAAATCCAAATGTAAACAAATAAAAAAATAAGCCAGCTTAAACTATTTATACATCTGCCAATCAGCTGTAGATCCTCTGATTTGATCATAACTTTCTTTTTATTACATGAATAACAACTGTTTACTTGAAATCGATCGTTCTTTGTGCTCTGTCTTCAACTGGAAATTGTTATGAAATAACATTGCAGCTGCTTAAGTCTGATAAGTACCACTTCTTCAGCTAGCTTGAACTCTGCCATTTGGTGACAGTGTTTATAAAAACAGTATTGCAAAACTTTGGAAAAACCCTCGATGTAACAAAATTACACTGAGCCAGCTTTTACAAATATTTATTTCCAACAAGATGTTTCTTGCCGCTTCAAAGTTCAATAAACCAATTTATTATTGAATACCAATAGAGAGCCATTAACACAATTTAAACCTTTCGAGACAAGTAACTGAGCCTGGATATTTTTGTTGTTTTGACTATGTCAACAGAAAGGAAGAGGGAGGCAAGAAATACTAGCTTCTTGGTGGTATTCAATTCAATGTTGATTTTATTCTTCTTTTGTCAGCATAGGGCATTAGCCTCGCAATTGTGCTCGACATGTAAATGAACCCCAGACGCTCTTTAATCCTTTAAACCACACATGTTGTTGTTTCCGCTGCTGCTGATTAATGGAGCAAATGTATAACGTCACGTCAGGTATAATTTTGCTCGCTTCTTCAGCGGCTCCCAAACCAATTACCCTTTTCAATCATTGATCCAAAACTTCACCCACTTGCACTCTTCTTCTTATCCCGCTGGATTTTCATTCACAATTGGATGTTGCCTATTGTGATCTCAGGTGGTATTAAATCGCTATGACTTGGAATTAGATTGTCGTATGTGGCATGCCAAGTTCTTGTCGAAGATGCAGAAACTACTATTTACTGTGGCAAATGAAGTTCACGCATACTTGATATTGAATTTGATATGCAAGTTAGATCTAGTTCAAGCCGTTTCGCAACAACAAAATGGATGCTTTTGAGGATGTGAACAACAATGATGACATATTTTGACCTTTTTTTTTTTCTCAAAAGAATGGACAGTTCCGTATTGCTCAAAAATTGCAATTATATTTCAATGTATTTGGAAATGCATTAAGTTTCGCAATACAAAAAACATATTTTGTAATACTTTTTTACATTGGTTGGCAAATGATGCTACATTTTGTAAAACATATTATGAAATGCAATTAGCTATGACCTCGTTCGCCAACCATTTAGAATTCTCGCAGGTGGAGCACATGTTACTGTTTATCTCACCATATCAATTCACAATAATAAAGTTGTGGCATTGTTTTGAAGTAGTTAAAAAAAAAACAGATCCTAGTTTCGGTAATTACGTGACTCGTACGAGGTAAGTCGAATTTTATAACTAACGTAAAAGTCCAACCATAACCTAAAATTTTACACTTTTACGTCACACCACATTTAGTGTAAAAATATATACCCCGCAAACTACGTATTGATGCAGCACTTGTGGTAACTTAGCATACAACTCTTCACAACGAATTATCAGTAGTAATATACCGAGCACGCCGAGTAATTGTCAAATAATTAGATCCGCACGAATCCTTTCGTCTGATAAGATTTGTATTTTGGTTGTGAAAACCCGCAACAAATGGCGCAAAGGAAAAGCGTGCATTTTCAAAATGGTGAATGCAGCCACCTACAGCGACTTATTACGCGCTTCGGGATTGGTCGGATAAACGATGGCCGTTTTGTTACGCCGTTCTCATTGGTCGTCAAAGCACCAGAGAACATTATCAAAGCTAGTGGTAAATTCTCTCCTTAATTTCATAAACCAACAACCCCATAGATCGCAGCAAAATTCTCCCTAAGGTTACGTTACCTGGCCAAACAATCACACAACTCCCTGACAAAACTCCTTCAGAACTTTGTTTCCATTTATTTACTGATACCAGCATATTGGAATTCTTCTATCAGTGCACAGAATGCAAACACAGCTGCACCAAATAAAAGTTGCAAAGTACAAAGTTTATCCAACTTTTTCACCATAAAGTGACCAACCAAATCCACGCCCAATATCTTGATGCCGAATCCAGTAAATTCCATTTCCTGCACACAAAAACACAAAACCTTAAAATTGCTTATCGCAAAGCAAATAGTGTTATTATTTCCAAAAACCATGTATTTTATGTTGCCGCAAACAAGAATTTTTCAGTTTGATTTTAACATCCAGATACCAACCGCAGAACTACAAAAATAGGTAGACCAACAAAATAGTCTTTCTTCAAGCCCTTTTATCCATTTTTATATCCGAACCCCATATTGCCGTTGCCTACAATCTCTTTAAACCATTTTTCCCCCTTCTAAGAATCCATTGCGATTTGTCCATCAGGGCGTGTCGAATGGGAAAGAAGAAGAAGTCCTGGACGACCCAATAAGAAAAGATTTTTTTTCTTTTCTGAAAAATTTATTTATTGAGCGCAAGAAAGGCTATCGAGACATGTTTAAGATCAACGCGAGGCCATGGCTCATTGTCGTCGTTGCCCACCTGTAATTAAGAGGGCACTTCGAATTAACCCTTCCAACCCGAGCTTCCTGCGTTGCTAATAATTCAGCTCGCGGTGCAATTTAATGAACAAACACGACCAAATTCAATTGGGTCGTCGAATTGAGACGCAAACGTCCCCCGCGATTAACTCACCCTTACATTACAATATACAGTCAAACACGTCCACATTTATATACATACAAATGTGTCACGTGCGTTCAAAGAGATAAGAAGAGGATCTTCGAGTGGACGTTTTGCGAAACCAGATAAAATGGTCAATTTTTCCAATCGGGGATCAAAGGATTAAAAAAAAACGAAGAAGCAAAAAAAATTTTTTTTTTTTTGATTTTTTTTTTGAGGTTGAAAAATGTGAATATCCATCGCCATATTTTTTGATTCATGATTCCATGGGTCGAGGGGTTGGCTAAAAACGTTCAAATTTGTGGTTTTTTTTTTTTTTGGTTTATTTTTTTTTCTTCGGCTTAAGGGCATTGAGTTGTTCGTGACTCCATTTTGGATAAAGAACAATGACCTAATCTTATTATCGTGTCGTGTTTTACTTGAAAAAAGAGAAAACAGGGAAAAAAAGAAAAAAAAAACCGAAAAGGTGTGAATTTGAATGGTTTATTAAGCATCAAATCTTGCATTTATTATTGTAATTGCTCAAAGATGGAGAAACAAGATGAGTGTGAGAAAGAAATTTTCAAAAAAGGGCAATGCTACTCTGAAGGTCATTTTTTTAAAATTTTTTTTTTTAAGTAAAACAAAAAATTATTATTTTTTTTAAATTTCAGTTTTATAGTTGAACCTCGTTTATAACAAATCTCAAGGGACAGAAATTGCTATCTGTTTAACGGCCATTTTAAAATGGGAAATTTCCTCTCTCGATTTTCATAATGAGGACATCAATTGCGAGTCATGTAATCAGTTTTTTCAAAATTTTTTTAAAATTCGTAATATCAAAATTCGTTATATCGAAATTTTTTAACATCAAATCATTTTTAAAAATTCGTTATAACAAAAAATTCATTATATTTCAGTTCGTTATAACGAAGTTCAACTGTTTTCATTTTGATTTTTCTACAGTTTAATGAATCTGTGCCATTGACTAGACTTAGTACTTAGTTGACATTGATGCATCCCATTTTAAATTTTTTATGGTGCACTTTTTCGTTGGGATTGAAAAAGCAAAGTTTTAAAATAGCAAATGTCTAAAAAAAAAAAAAAAAAAGTATTTTAACAAGGACTAAGTGAATAAAAAAACACAGAATACCTAATACAAAACCTGCTCCAAACCTAAAGGCCTTTCCAATTATTCAAATACAATTTTTTAAAACTTTTATTTAACCTGACCGAATGTTTCAACTTCCATTACTATAGTCTGCACCCGGTGTCTTAACGCCAAAATCAAACTGAAAAATTCCTATGTGCATCAATACATAATTTTTACAAATAATAATAGTAATGACACTATTTACTTGTGTGCAATCAACAAATTTACACTTTTGTGTGTTTGTGTGCTAAAAAATAAAATTTAGTGTTTGAATTTGGCATCAAGACTGTAGAACCAACATACTAAATCAATAATCATTAAAAAATATAATTTTCAAAAATAAATAATTGGTAAATTAAAATTATGGGCGCCATCTTTTGGCGACATTACGGGTAATTTCAAAATTTGAAATAGCGGGTCCGTGATAACTAATTATGTCCTTTTTTAAACGTCACGCTACAAAAACCGATGTTCCTCCCGGAACAAAAAAAATGGATGCCGATCCGTTAATATTATTTAGCAGGCACGTTCATTCAGAACCGATCATTTACTCCATTTATTTAATGGCAAAATAAAAATCTTTACACAAAAAATGTATTTAAAAAAAAAAAAAAAAAAAATTTATTTCATTGACATAATTCAGTTCTGACCAAATCCTGTCATTGCATTATCATTAAACAAAAATCCAGTTGATTTTCCCTTCTTTTTTGCACGCATAAGCCTAATTGTTTTAATTGCCTACACTTTAAGGATGTATCAAAAACCAGGTTTTCAAATTACACAATTATTTTTCCCCTAGATTTATGAGTTAATTATGCAGATTAAAAATTTCATTTATAATAAAAATTAAAAAAAAAAAAAAAAAAAAAAAAAAAAAAAAAAAAAAAAATTTAATATTATAAATTAAATAAATATATTTTTTTCTTCAAAAACCCTTATAATCAAAATAAAAAAAGAAGGCCAAAAGTATAAAAAAACAAACATAAAAAAATGACAGCTTTGAAAACAGTCAATGAAATGTGAGTTTGAATTTTTTTTCTCCTCACCATTTTAACCACCAGATGTCATTTTCCATCCCCTGTTGTCAAATTGGAACAACTCATCCTCTCCCTCCACTTTAAGCCCTCATTTCGTATTCATCGTTTTTTCCCTAATTAATTGGACCAAATTTCAGTGCGTCATTATTTCTTCGCAACAAATTTTTTAACAACCTTATTTATATCAATAATTTATAATTTAATGTGAAAACAACTCATAAAAATTAAAAATATGCGCATTTCGCTTGTAAATCACAGAGTCAAGCACTTGGCTTAATACTAATGAGCAGCACGAAGATGCCGCCCATAATTTCATTCTCTCGATTGGCCACACCACTTATGCTTCACAATGAAATGTGTTGTTGCGCGCGAATAAAGTAGTTCTAATTCTGGCTCGTCAAAGATAAGGTGCATCATTTTTCTTCTTTTTCTCTCAAAGAGTTGCACTGTATCGTCTCTCTAATGACGTCATCCAACTCATTTTCACCTCAATTGCGTTCTGCAACCAAGTACGGCACTCGGGCTTATTTTTAGTGCCTTTTTTCGAAAAAAACAAACGAAAAAAAACAATTAAAAAATAAATAAAAGTTAAACTCTTTTAAGCCTAATTTCGCTTTTGAATAATGAGATTTTAATTTTATGCTTTGGATTTATATACCGTAAAGCTCTTAATAAACACCCGGGCGTTTTATGTGTTTAAAGATCCGACCCAGGCGTTTAATTAGAGTTTTAAAAAAAATTTAAAGTACATAGAAGTTTTAGGCACAAAAAAGCACTTTTTAGGCACAAAAAGCACCTTTTAGGCACAAAAAGCACTTTTTTGGCACAAAAAGCACTTTTTTGGCACAAAAAAGTATTTATTTTAGTAAAAAAAATTATTTTTTAGACCACCTTTTAGGCACAAAATGCATAGGCATAAAAAAAGCATTTTTTAGACAAAAAAAGAGCACTTTTTAAGACCAAAAATGATTGCTAGAAAAAAAAACACTTTTAGGCCAAAAGTGTATTTTTTAGACGCAAAAAAGCATTTTTAGGCGCAAAAAACCATTTTTAGGCACAAAAAACCATTTTTAGGCACAAAAAACCATTTTTAGGCACAAAAAAAAACAGTTTTAGGCACAAAAAACCATTTTTAGGCACAAAAAAGCACTTTTTAAGCACAAAAATCAACTTTAGGACTTTTTAAGGTGCAAAATGCATCAGTTTTTAACCCCCGGGCGCTTAATATATATGTACGTAGGTGTATGTGTATATATCTATATATATATACCGTATATATATATATATATATATATATACATTTATTTATTTATTTATTTATTTATTTATTAAGCGCCCGAGGATAGTTTTTTGTGCATAAAAAAAAATTTAATATATATGTATACACAAATTTTTCTACATATAAATAGTGTATACACACACAAACATTTTTCTAAATTTTAATTTTGCTCCTTAAATTTCTAATTTATCATTCCAATTTCGCTATTTCACTTTATCCTCCAAAACTGCAATTTTTATTCTCCATTTTTTACTCACCAAATTTAAACTGTTATTGCAGAAGAGGGCGCTTGAGTGACAGGAATTCCAACAGACCCCTCCACCTTCCACACTTGCCACAACTTGGTTGGCCCTCCACCCGAACGCACGCGTCGCCACGTCCTCTCTAGGTAAGTTCTCTTTTTATCTCTTATCCAATGCTTAATCACGCAAATCCAATTGCCCAAACTTAATTCCACATTTTCCCCATTTCCACAAAAAAAAAAAAAAAAAAAAATCAAAAAAAAAAAAAAAAAAAAAAACCCAACCAACCAACCACTTTTTCCATCTTTTCCTTCCCCATCATAACCCAAAAATTGATTTCCCAAAACAAAAAAAAAAAAAAAAAAAAAAAAATTATTTTAATATTTTTCTTTTTATTTTCTTTAATGATACCTTAAATAACACATTTACCAATGCGAACATTCCAATTTCCAATAATTACATATTCGCATTTCTCCCTTCTGGTCATCAACCCATGATTGGCAGTTCCCCCATCATTAACCAACAACTTAAGACTTCAATATGATCCGTATATTTTTTCCATTTCCATCAACCATTTTCATTTGTCGCTTCAAAACCATTTCCTTCAGGCCCACAATCGACATCCTTCACTCGACTCAAGGACCCGCTTATTGATTCCTTATTAATTAATACTTTTGGTCATCACCACACCCAACATCAACACTTGTCATTACACAATTCCAACATTCTATTTCAATCAAACAACAAATTTAAAAAATATAAAACACATTTTTTCAACTTCCATCATTCCTCAAAGTTGTTTTCTCTGCAATTTTCGTATCAGTCATTACAACTTACGTGTCATTTGACTTACGCTTATTAAAATTGGCTTAAACTGGTATAAAATAATTATACCTTTCCTTCTTTTATCTTTTTTTTTTAAACTTTCGCTCGTTACATACTAAGAAATTCAAATTTTTTTTATTTTTTTTTATTTTTATTTATTTATTTTGTTGTTTCCGTTTGTTAAAATGTGTTTTTTACGAGTGGCCTTATAAGGATCCAGTTAATTTAACACGAAAACATTAATTTTTACTCTATTTTCAACTTGTCGTGCAAATTATCTTACAAACCGCAGATATAGGAATGCGAGAAAACTGTTACGAAGAAACCAGTCGGACTTAGGAATGTCTTTTAGATCTACCCACTTGTTTTCAGACCATTTTAGGCACTCGAAAAAAAAAATTTTTTTTTATTCCAAGAATGTTTTTTTTTTCCCCCCCCTAAAAAAAAAAATTTTTTTTTTTTTTTTTAAAATTGCAATTCTTACACCAAAAATGGAATTTTTTTTTTTATTAAAAATAACTTAAAAAAATTCAATCAATTCACTAAAATTTTTTTAATCTAAAAACAACAAATTGATTTCGACAACACCAAAACAGACCTAGAAATTTCTTACAAATTTTCTTCACAATTTGTAAACAATTTATCCCAGTTTCTTCATACTAACCATAAAAAAGTTATTAAAACCGCCCATCCATGGTTTGTAACATAAATCCAACCCATAAATTGATTTGTTTACATATTTTTTTATAAAAAAAAAATCAAAAAAAAAAAATCTATTTGCACTTCCTTTTCTAAAATTTATTATATTGGGATCAAAGGGTTTTATCACCATAGACAAGCAAAAATTTGATTAAGTCATCAATGGGTGTGGATTTTCTATTATTTATTTGATCTGTTTATTGGTTTTTCCCCTTATCCGGAGGCCCGTGTTAACAGGTGCATTTTTTACCACATAAAAAAAAAAAAATTAAAATTAAAATTAATAAACAAAATCCGAAATAAATATAGAAACAAATCAGACAGCTCTAAAAATAATTTCAAATTTCAAAATAAAAGATTGATAGAGTCGGCACGGGGTTGAAAGACTCAAAAGAATAGTATTATTTGCACGCAGGTGTTGATGACAGGTGCGATTGAAGGAAGCACTTTGATGGACTGCGCATGACTATTTTTACATTTTTATTCTTTTAATTTACGATTTGGGGAAAAAATTACAACATAACTTTCAAACAACCTTCTGTGCCCCGCTCCAACATCCAATTTATCTTCTCATTTATTTATAAACAAAAAAAAAATAAAAATTTCATCTCAATCGAAATAAACTTCGACGGCGACTCTCGCTTCCCGCTGCCGCAGCGAAGCGCCCGACGCCGGCGCAGCAAACGCGGCAATCGCCGTCGGTCTGTCAAAACGTTGTCACGCACCAAACCGCAAATCAATCGATACGAAAACCGGGTCCACTCGAGCGTCCTTTCGTTTGTGATGACCCACACCTGGTCCAGTGCTCAGCGTTCGTATTACCCCGCTACAACAACCAGGCGCAATAATTAAACCCCTCGATTACCCTCCCTACCGACCATTTTGTGGACACTTCCGGTTGACGTATTGCACTCGACTCGAGTAATCAGTTTCGCCCCTAATCCCTTCACTTCCTTGAGGTTCCACGAACTCAAGTAAAAGACAATAATCTTTCGACATTACGAGTGGAGGTCAGCCACTGACAATTCCATCATTTGAGGGCCCCTGGGCCCCCAAAACAATAACATTTTCACATCAGGGGCCCCCAAACAATAACATTTTCACATCAGGGGCCCCCAAACAATAACATTTCCACATCAGGGGCCCCCGAGCAATAACATTTCCACATCAGGGGCCCCCGAGCAATAACATTTTCACATCAGGGGCCCCCAAACAATAACATTTTCACATCAGGGGCCCCAAGAAATAACATTTTCACATCAGGGGGCCCCCAAACAATAACATTTTCACATCAGAGGCCCCCGAGCAATAACATTTTCACATTAGGGGCCCCCAAACAATAATATTTTCACATCAGAGGCCCCCAAACAATAACATTTTCACATCAGGGGCCTCCAAACAATAACATTTTCACATCAGGGGCCTCCAACTGACAATTTCATTATTTGGGGGCACCGGGGCTCCCAAACAATGTCATTATCAAAGCAGGGGCCTCCAACTGACAAATTCATCATTTGGAGCACCGGGACCCCCCTTCCAAGCAATGGCATTTTCAAAACAGGGGTCTCCAACTGACAATTTTATCATTTGGGGGCATCGGGGCCTCTATGTAATGACATTATCAAAGTTGGGGCCACCTACACAACTTTAAATGATGGTGTTGCATTTTTATTCTGTTTTTATGCTGCACTTTAAGGCGTTTTTCACTGTTACTCACTGACATTAGACACAAGTTATTGCACTTTTAGGCCTAACGATGCTAAACAGCAACTTGTTCTCAGACTAAATGAGTCTACAACTATGCAAAACTGCACTAACAACAGCAATTTCACATTCTGAGCAAGGATAAAACAAAAGTTGGATTGTTTTTCGCGTTGACGTTCATATAAAATCGTTTCAGTTGATCATTGTGAATGGAAACCAATCAAACAAGACTCACCTCAAAAAGATGGGGGACGTAATAGAAACGACGTTGCTGGTAATGGACAACTTGAGCAGCACGTGGATGATGGAAGTGGAAGCCAACTCGACTCTCGCGCCCAAACATGATTCTTATTACTTCTACAAGGTAAAAAGAGAATAAGAAATTGAAAGTGGCACGTATAGTTAAAAGTCTCTCCAAATATCCACGAAAGTGTTAAAAAAAAAAGCGTTTTACGTGCCCACAATCTGCGCGAATACCAAATACCACATACGACCACTTTGATGAAGACCATACATTGAATTAACATGAAATAATAAAATAATAACTTTAATCTTGGGGACCAATCGCGATCTTTTGTTCGTAATTTTAATAAACGGGGATTCCGCGATTTCAATAGTTCGAGGAATTCGTGCAAATTAATGACGGAAGACATCCTTTTGAATTGTGGTGTGGAGTAACATTTTCCAGTGTTTTGTGGGACATTTTATAGCGTCATGGATTCCTATCACGGATGTGTTTTTATGAGTATTTAAGCTGCCCTCAATAAACCCAATTTTTTTTATTATTCTTATTTTATTCTGCCCACTCCCCATTTTATCGCTCCTACTTGTTCTTTCTATCAACTCTTTGTGGTTTTATTTTTATTTTCTTTTTCTTAGTGGCCCCAACCAAACCCGCAACATTACCCCTATTCGATTGCTCTTGCTTTTTATTATCCAATTTTTATTTTTATTTGTTTCGGTATTTTTTTTATTTTTTTTTTTGTTGGTTTATATGTTATTGGAAAGAGGGAATTTGAGTGATTGATGGGTTTAGTTTTTCATTTTCAATTAGTAATGTGTCAACATGTGTTGATTTTGGCTTTTATTAACGATTTTATTAATCTTTTCTTGCTTTTTTTTGTAAATTACTCGCGAGTGTGTAGAAAATATGATTTATATTTGCTTCTTTTATCATCGCGCCATGCGTAAATGTGTTGAATACCGACACAATATTTTATATTTTTTACCTCTTAAACTTTTTTAAACATTTCCAATTTCCGTATAAACTTCATAAATGATTATTCCAACCTATATCGAATAAAAAATATAATTATTTTACTTTTAAAATGAAATTAAACGTGAAAATACTCCACCGATGTATAACCCCGAAATCCGCCATTTCTTTTTAGTTCGTAACATCGCCGCAATTATTAAAGCGCTGTTTAAAAACTAACGGCGCATCCACGCAAGAAAATTCGAATTTTCAAATAACAGATTGTTTGATAATAAAAATAAAACACACTGAAAAACTTGTGCCCACTTTAATTTTTAATGTTCCTTAAATGAGGAACATAAAATGTAAACGTTTCGTGACAATCTTTAATTTTAAAACTTTATAGCTTTTTCAATATATAATTTCGTTTTTTTTTTTATTATTTTAGACTGAACAACTGACATTTTTATGGATTATGTTTATGATGATCGTAATGGGCAACAGTGCCGTGCTCGTAGCTCTTTTACTTAGTAAAAATAAAAAATCGCGAATGAATTTCTTCATAACTCATTTAGCCGTTGCAGGTAAGCCAATCGTTTACAATTCCCTCATTTGTGTTTCCCACTTTTTCTAAAAACCTTTTTCTAATTTTTATTCACTCAATCCGTATTTAATTTGATTTTTTATTCATGAATATGTAAATCATTTCTCTATTATTATCTGAGAGAAATAAAAACACTCGCGCAGCCTCCAATTACTTGTTTATCAAAGCGAGCGCGCGTGCGCAGAAGAGCAAATAAACCGAAACAAGTGTTTTGACAAGAAAAACGACTTTATTTTCTTGTCAGCCCTTTCACAACTCTTAAGTCTGAAAGTTTTCAAACTCGTAAATCAAACCGGTTAAAGTGTACGTTTGGAATCAGCAACACGTGTATTCATACATCGCGAGATCTGGTTTAGGTTTAAATCAATTTCAATATAAACACCGGGGTTAAATCAAGCCGTAATAAATGTCATTCAGGCCTATTTTTACCCGATGTTATCTTTACCAAAAAACAAAACAAAAATGTGATATTTCGTCAAACACTTCCCACACCCCATTTATTGTGGGAGATAACGCGGAGCAAATAAATAATAGGAATTTAATGGAAAAGTTAAAGCCGAAAAAGGCATTTTCTCTGTAGTAAATATGCAATGTAAAAACGGGAAATGTCACAAATAAGCTGCGAATTAATGCACAATTAATGAGCACAGAGGTAAAAAAGGAGAACAACAAGTTTTACTAAAGGATTAAACAATTTTTTTAAATCATAATGGCGCTGGGGAAGACTCCAGGGACCACAAAACACAAATTGTTAAGCATAAAAGCGTCTAATTATAATTTACAAACTTATTTGTGCCGATGTTCTGGCACGGTTTCACATAAAAGCAATATACTGTTGAAACTCGTTATAACAAACCGCGACATAACGAATTTTTGATATAACGAACCGCAACATAACAAATTTTTGTTATAACGAGCTGCGACATAACAAATTTTTTATATAACGAACCGCAACATAACAAATTTTTGTTATAACGAACCACGACGTAACAAATTTTTGTTATAACGAACTGCGACATAACGAATTTTTGTTATAACGAATTTTTGTTATAACGAACCGCAACATAACAAATTTTTGTTATAACGAACCGCGACATAACGAATTTTTGTTATAACGAATTTTTGTTATAACGAACTGCGACATAACGAATTTTTGTTATCACAAGCCGCGACATAACGAATTTTTGTTATAACGAACCACGACGTAACAAATTTTTGTTATAACGAACGCCACATAACGAATTTTTGTTATAACGAACTGCGACATAACGAATTTTTGTTATAATGAGCCGCGACATAACGAATTTTTGTTATAACGAACCGTGACATAACAAATTTTTGTTATAACAATTTTTTTTTTTAGACGACTTGGTTGGTTACCCATAGATCACCATGTTAAAAAATTTCGATATAACGAATTTTGATATTACGAATTATTAGTTATAAAGAACAAGCCCGCCCGCTCTCCACTCCCCAATTCGCGATACTTTTATTCCGTTTACTATTTACACGTTTTAATTTTCGTCAACAAATACAATTGTTTTCATTGTCACATTCAAAACGAAATTCTAGATTTATCTGTTGGACTCATCAGCGTCTTGACCGACGTAATTTGGAAGATGACAGTGTCCTGGTTGGCCGGAAATGTTCTCTGCAAACTCATCCGGTATCTTCAAGTGACTGTCACATACTCTTCAACTTACGTTCTTGTAGCTTTAAGTATTGACCGTTACGATGCCATAACTCGTCCAATGAAGTTTTCAGGCAGCTGTACGATGCCCTATCATTTGAGTTTACTTTTTATTTATCTTTTTCCACCATTCCAGGGAGAAGAGCGCATGCGCTGGTCATCATCGCGTGGTTTCTAAGCGCCATCTTTTCAATACCCATATTAGTTTTGTACGAAGAAGCATTTATTGATGGTATATAACATGGTATTTTTGTTTTTGGCACACAAAAAGAGAGTAAAAGCCCCATTTTATTTATTTCTGCATGATTAATCAGGGCAATTTCAGTGTTGGATCGACTTAGGGGCCAAGTGGAAATGGCAGCTTTATCTGACCCTCATCACAGTCTCTCTCTTCCTCATCCCAACACTTATCATCTCTGCATGCTACACCATCATTGTCATCACTATTTGGAGCAAAGGGAAAACTCTAACTGCTCAACCAAGTAAAAAATTTTTTTTTTTTTTTTAAAACCATTTTGGGGTCACTAAAACAAAAAATAAAAAATTCTTGGGTTGGTGAGGGGCTGTGGCCCTCCAAGCTATCAAAATTGGTGCCAAAATTGGGTCGTTGGGACATTTGGGGACGGGCCAGTAAATTTCAAATTCCAAGTAGTGTTTTATTTTCTAATGGCGGAAATATGATGGGTAATGATAACCCCAGCGCAGTCCCAAGGAGGCCTTCTCCAAGATGGGGCCCGGATGCCATTAGAATTGTGAGGCCCTTACTCTGTAAAACTTTCACTAACAATTTACAAACAATCGATTGGCCTTCTTCCTAAGAGGGGCCCCAGTCAGGGCCAGCCCCGAAAGGGGATGCAGCGGGTGCAAGGCATCCGGGCCCCCGTCTTAAAGGGCCCCCCCAAAAAAAAAAATTTAAAAATTCAAAAAAATTTAAATGAAATAAATCAATACATCAATGGGCCCATCAACATTGTAAGACGTAACGTGAACACACTGTTTTTCGTTTTGTCGTATGACACAACTTCTATACACTCCATATCTTTTTCTTTTGGTCGCATTGTATTATATGATGCAACTTGTGTATACTCCATATGATTCTTGTTGCGTCATATGATGCGCCTTAAACATACTCCAAAAAACAATACGGTTAATTTCTATTTTAAGAATAAAGAGCGAGTGCAAAACATTTTGTTAGTGAAAGTGTTACAGAGTAGGGGGCCCCACAATTCTTTTCGCACCCGGGCCCTAGTGGAAATAATTTGGGCCCTAAAAAATCTGAATAATAATAATAATAATAATAATAATAATAAATTAAAACGATAAAAACAGAAAACAAAATAAACTCACTCAATAATTCAACAAATAGGAGACCCCCACAATTCTTTTCGCACCCAGGTTCCATCTTGGAGAGGGCACCGGCCCTGTTTAGTTCCAACAAAGGCCACAGTCAATCCCAGTGGCGCCAACCTAAAACTGATAAAATCAGTCAAATATTTTTGAGTGTTTATTTGTTTACTCGGTATTTGGACAGGATTTTTCCATCAGATCCTATCAAATTTGCTATCTGCAATAAGACTAAAAGAACCATTAATAAATTACAGATTCGGCAAAGAAGACCAAACACAATGCTGATATGGACTCTAAAAGAGCGAGTTCAAGAGGCATCATACCAAAAGCCAAAATCAAAACAGTCAAAATGACATTTGTCATTGTTTTTGGTGAGTCACGTTCGCTGCATTAAATCCGTTTCACAATTTCTTTCTCCACTTCTATTACTTCAAGTATTCGTCTTGTGTTGGAGTCCATATTTCATTTACGATCTACTACAAGTATACGGCCATTTACCAATAACTCCGACGCAAAATGCAATCGCCACTTTTATGCAGAGCTTGGCGCCATTAAACAGCGCTGCAAATCCAATCATTTACTGTCTCTTCAGTACGCACATATGCAGGAATCTAAGGTAAAAATATACATATTATTAGCTTTAGTTTATTTAATCCCAAACTCCCTAATCCAATTCATTTTATCACCGAATCGGAATGTCCTTTTTAAGATTCTTCATTTGTTCGTCCAAGTTCGCCTTTGATTACAAAATGGCGCCACTCGTTTCCGTTTCCGGCTTGACATAAAAATGGCGGAAAATGAGTATTAAACTGCGAGTGCATAGATAAAGAGGTTATATAGAGACCGAGCCGAAATATATTATACAAAACAAACATGTTTTGATATACTTTGGGCGCGTAATGGACTCCAATCTCCGAATAAATTTTTTTTTATTTTTATTTTTATATAAAGAGACATGTTTAAATAAATAATGTTACCTAAGCAAGTTGATTGGATGGGAAATATGTTTTTGTAAGTTTTTTTTATCTTATTTAAGCCAGGCTACTATCAACCAAGTGCACAACATGAAATATTTATAGATCTACACACAACAATTTATATACATGATATGATTGCAAATTCTATGCTGTCAGTTGTATGTTTACCCTTTCTCAGACCTCATTCAATATTGTGCAGTTGAAATTGGTTTCTGTTTCTACTTTATTCCTACCATAAATTCCTCATTTGTGATCTCTGAACCATCAATTGCTGCCACACCATTTGGAGATTTCATTAAATCAAATCAACACTTATACCTACAACATACATCAACCCCCAAATAATGGGCAAAGGTCACCAAGTTGGCCAGCAGGGATATTCAAATCAATAAACAAAAAACATCACAAACTATTTAAAAACATCAACTAAAAATAAAAAGCATTTAAATTTAAATTTGACAATGCTGAACTCAGTTAAACCAATAAAATGTGTTTATAGCTTTCAGCTTCTTTTATTTATCAGCGATCACTTGCCAAATAACATGGCGGCCCTTTGCAGCTCCTTGTCGTAAGATAAAGCTTCGGTAGACAGTCACATACGACTGCTCTCCACGACTCTCTTCATGGTTGCGATTTACCAGTGTGGAATGATGGGATTCTCATCCACCGGGACCTGTGCGTCCCAGTTGGGCCATGCTCCAAGGTTAGCCTTGGAAAGCGATGTTCAAACAGCTCTTGCATTTGGGAAATACACTCTAGAAGCACTGACCCTTAGATTACCCGAAATTGTCCAGCGAGTTCTTTACATATCGATCAACAAACAATACTAATCCCCAAAAAACAAACAATCGTAACAAACTTCGTTAGGTATTTAATTTGTGTTTTTCTCGTTCGATATATCAATCAGAAAAATTCCTGTAGTCAATTGGTTGGCAGAACATGTGTGTTGTTGCTTCCCGTCGCTACAGCAACCGCTGCGTCAAGCCACTATCAACAGGGGCTCCGACTACACCACAATGTCGGAAAGTTTGTCGCGCTCTTCGCGAAGAAGTTCCAGCAGTTTGCTGAGAAATGCGTCCATAGCGAGGAACCAGCAATTGAGGTGTTCGACCGTCATCAACAAGAAACACGTGACTATTTCAGCCGATAACAAAATGCTCAATTCTAATGTGTGAAGTGAGGTGTTTGTACCAATGATTGTTTTTCTTGGTGTAAATAGATGTTAATAAAGCTTTATATATATATATATATATATAATTATAAAATGCAAATTATAAGTTGAATTTTAAGTGTATTTTCACTTTTTTTGACGTTGTGTTTCAATGTGAATATAATAATAACAATATGCTCTAAATTCTAAATTTCAGTACTAAAACAATCTTGTTTGATGATATAATGTATTATTCAATTGATGATAAAAATGAGTAATTGCATTGGAAAAACAAGATACATTTTTTTTAATATATTTTTTTTAATCTTGATAATTGATTTGAAAAAAAATGAAATGTCAAAGTAAAAAAGAAAGCAATTTGAATTATATAAAATAAAAACAAAATATTAAATTTATTTTTATTTTTGGTCTGAAACTCAATGGAGAATTGAATATGTGAATGTTATGAGTGAGCAGCCACTTTAAAAGCTAGAATATCTTACCAATTAAAATATTAGGCCTATTAAATAAGCCTAGTTTTGTTTTTTTTACGACTCAAACCTCACTTGTATTCATCCTGAAACACAACTCAACTCGTATAAAATCTAAGGGCATGCAATTCACCCATTATGGTGTTTTAAACATGTCAATGTGAAATATATCTGAATGTAAATAAAACTATAGGGCCCATAAAAATTGTAGATAGCTTTGACATTGAAATTGAATGAGAAAAAGTTATGTAGAGAATAGAAATATTTTATTTTGTACAAAACAAACATGAAATGTTGACCCAAAAAAAAAAAATTAACTTTTATTTATGACTTGAAAAAGAAGAATTAAAATAATATCTATTTTTTTTTTTTTTTTCTTTCTTTTATTCAGTGGTTTTTTTATTCTTCACATTTTTATACATTTTGGGATTTATTTTGGAATCTGAGTAACAGCCCAGTGAAGACGCATGGCTGGATATTAATGCTTGCATTAGTGACAGCTGCTGACAACAGAATATCTAAAATTTCGTTGCAAGATGGATATTAGAAGTTTCAGGGCTTCCTGTTTATTTTATCTTTATCTTTCAAAAAGAGTTTTGGAATTTTGCGAATCTTCCACTAGAGTGCATTTCGACAAAACGTTTGTTCCATAGCAACAACATGGCGCTGAGAAACAGTTAACGACGAGCAATAGTGTTAAACCGTCGATTAAACTTTTTAAGATTTTCATTGTGGGTTGAAATTATGCGGGGATTATTCAATGAAAGCTCGTAGAATTTATTCCACGACAGTCCGGAATGTCGTAAAATTCGTAAAAATTGTAAAAACAAATTGAAATTTTGAATTTGCCGTGCTCGGGTGCGATGGCGATGCAAAAATATAAACAAAAATAAATTAATTAAAAAAACTAAATGTTTTTATATTTAAACAAAAAAAATTATCATAATTTAAAAAAAAAAAATACTTTTATATTTATTTATGTTTTCCTTCGTTTCATCGCACAAAACAAAAATTATTCGTCCGCTTTAAATTCAAGTCATGGCGCGCCATCTTGTAACCAAAATTGTAAACAATAATTAACTTCGTGCTAGCAATACAATACCGCTTTTTTAATTATTTTTTCTCGTTTTACGTCCGAAATAAATTTAAAAAACACATCTTTTTCACCTAATCAAACGAAACAAACACAATTCCACTCGTATCTTCCAAAAAAACTAACAATTTAATACGAAAAATAAAGAAAATTAAACTATACATACAAAAAAATGCACTTTTTATTCTCAATTCTCCAAAAACGAAACAAACTCCGTTAACTTCGCCAATTGCTCTTCGTTCGGCTTAATTGGAGTTGAAGGAGAGAGCGGTTTCCTCGGTACAATCATCCCCGACGCACTATCCTCGACCCAACCTTGCTGAATCGCAACTAAAAAAAAAAAAACAAAAAAAAAACATCAAAAACAATTCTCTTAACCCAAAAAATTCATAAATCCATACCACCGATCGCTTCTTCCGTCGGAAAACCAACAAACTTCGCAAAATCTTCAACAGAAATAGACGAATACGCCTGCGCAACTAAATGAATCGCACGGAGCTTCGTGGCTTCTACAGGGAATAAATTCACACATTTACATGGCTAATTTGATAAAATTTGTAGACAAAATCACCAGCTACGGCTTCCATGACCTGCTTGAGGTCGTCGGCCCATTCACGCTTCAATACTTGATACACGCCTGGATAGTCGCGTTTCCACATTTGCTGTCCCACTGCCCAAACATGCGGCAATTCCGAGCTGGCCTGTGCACGAAGGATATTATTAGGTTAGATATGTAAAATGCTACATTAGGGATTAAAAACCGACGGATTTTATGGCTGGTGGGATGCGTTTCCATAGGTATTTTGAATTACATAAATCGTTCTGCAGGAGGAGAAGTGCGAGCATTTGTTCGTAGATTTGTGCCGATGCGATGCCGCCCGGTGCCTGTGGATTTATAAAATTATTTTTATTAGTTTTGTTTTGTTTTTTAAATGTATTTGAGTCTTACTTCCAGCTCTTGTTTTTCTAATTCGAATAGTAATTTTGCGAAATCATCACCACCGGCGAGTGGAGCGGCCATTTTTTAAATTGGCTAGTTGAAGAACGATACAGCAGTTTGTTTTTATTTTTTAATTTTTATTAGTATTGATTAAATAATGATTTTTAGTTAGTTTTAAAAATAATTTTATTTAAAAAATACAATTTGATTAATGATTTAAGAAGTTTTTTTATCTATCTGTAGATAGGATGATGTTTTGAACAGTTGTTTTAAGAATCTAGCGCAAGATGTCTCAGGCAGCTACGAGGTAAATGGCGAAAGAATCGCCAGTTGATTTGCCGAATGGGTAAGTAAACAAATCAAAATAAACCCGAAACTATCTCCTAAAAATCGTTAAAAATCAAACACGATGGAAAAAAAATCACCCAACTACTAAAAAAATAAAAATTGTATCTAAAAAGAGAATAAAAAGCGAGTTGGCGTGACGAAACATGGTCGACGCTCGTCTTTGTACGAATCACACGAGTGGCGTGTGATGTAAACTTTCTCATCATTATGAGATAGGCGACGCCAAAGATGAAAAAAAATATATATCATTTTTTTCCCTTTCCTCCATTGCTTTCCCTCTTCCGCAGCCATTGTGGTCGGATCCGAATTGTTTCATCATTCGAACCGGTCAAAAACGAAAAAACACACAAATTGATTTATTTCCAACGTGTAAAACGTGTAAATTGACGGTGTAAAGTGTGTAAATTGTGTATTTAGCTTCAGAGGACTCGCCGATGGACGTGAACGATGAAACTGAAACGAATTCCGACGTGGACGGAGAGGAATGCGAAGACGACGAGGACGAGCCGGCGATCGGCCGCCGCGGACGACGGACCGGTCGGGGTGTGAATTTGTCGATGTTGTTGTTGGATGGGGTTTTGCAACCGGGTGAAGGCGCTCTGACTATCGATTACCTCGTAAGTAAATAGGAAAATGTAAAAATGATCGAATTGTTGATTTGTTGATTTTTTTTATTTATTTATTTTTTTTTTTAGGGGAAGAAATTCGTGGGCGATTTGTTGTCGAACGGGAAAATCCGTTGGCAAGACACGAGGCAGCTTTTTAATTCGCCAA
The DNA here is from genome assembly GCA_034683725.1 of Strigamia crassipes. NCBI lineage: Eukaryota > Metazoa > Arthropoda > Chilopoda > Geophilomorpha > Linotaeniidae > Strigamia > Strigamia crassipes. Next base: position 30,054 of record JAQFXT010000610.1, read on the forward strand.
GTGCCTGGGCAATTTATTGCAAAAAATGTATAAATCCTGAAAAAAAATCTGGTTGTGGTTGGGCGTCGGTGAAATATGATGGAAGGAAATTGGATTATTATAAATCACTTTGGTACAAGAAACATCGAGCATTGGTTTGTTATTTTAACTGTTTTATGACGGTTTTAAACGTTTTATAACATGTTTTAGAACTGCTTTTAAACGTTTTAGAGCTTTTTTAGAACTGTTTTAAACGTTTTACAGCTGTTTTAGAACCGTTTTAAATGTTTTAGAGCTGTTTTATACGTTTTAGAACTGTTTTAGAACCATTTTAGACGTTTTAAAACTGTGTAAGAACTATTATAGAAGTTTTAGAATAGTTTTAGAACAGTTTTAGAACCGTTTTAAACGTTTTAGAGCTATTTTAGAACTGTTTTAAACGTTTTAGAGCTGTTTTATACGTTTTA